>JAJPWW010000043.1:0-181896 GCA_028673005.1 Tanypteryx hageni
GCGAGGGAAGGTGAAAGGAAGTGAGGCGAGGTAAAGGAAGAGAAGGGAGGTGAAAGGAAGAGAGGGGAGGTGAAAGGAAGCGAGGGGAATTGAAAGGAAGAGAGGGGAGGTGATTGGAAGTGAGGGGAGGCCAAAGGAATTGAGGGGAGTTGAATGGAAGTGAGGGGATGTTAAAGAAAGTAAGGGGAGGTAAAAGGAAGTGATGGGATAAAAAATGAAGTGAGAGAATGTGAAAGAAAGTGAGAAAAGGTGAAAGAAAATGAGGGGAGATGAAAGGAAGTCAATGGAGGTGAACGGAAATGAGCGGAGGTGAAAGGAAGTGAGGGGAGATGAAAGGAAGAGTGGAAAGGTGAAAGGAAGTGAGAGAGGTGAATGAAAGTGAGAGAATGTGAAAGAAAGCGAGGGAAGGTTAAAAGAAGTGAGAAAAGGTAAAATAAAATGAGGAGAGATGAAAGAAAGTGAATGGAGGTGAAAGGAAATGAGCAGAGGTGAAATGAAGAGAGGGGAGGTGAAAGGAAGTGAGGGGAGGTGAAAGGAATTGAGAGGAGGTGAAAGGAAGTGAGGGGAGTTGAAAGGAAGTGAGGGGAGGTGAATGAAAGAGAGAGAATGTGAAAGGAAGTGAAAGGAGGGGAAAAGATGTGAGGGGAGGTGAATGGAAGTGAGGGGATGTTAAAGAAATTAAGGGGAAGTGAATGGAAGTGAGGGGAGGTAAAAGAAAGTAAGGGTAGGTGAAAGGAAGTGAGGGGAGTTGAAAGGAAACGAGTAGAGGTGAAAGAAAGTGAGGGGAGGTGAAATGAAGTGAGAGGGGGGTGAAAGGAATTGAGGGGAGGTGAAAGGAAGTGAGGGGCGGTGAAATTAAGTAAGGGGAGGTGAAAGAAAGTGATAGAATGTGAAAGGAAGTGAGGGAAGGTGAAAGAAAGGGATGGAAGGTGAAAGGAAGTGAGGGGAAGTGAAAGGAAGTGATGGGAGGCAAAAGGAAGTTAGGGGAGGTAAATGAAAGGGAGAGAATGTGAAAGGAAGACAGGGAAGGTGAAAGAAATTGAGGGGAGTTGAAAGGAAGTGAGGGGAGGTAAAGGAAGTAAGGAGAGCTGAAAGGAAATGATAGAATGTGAAAAGAAGTGAGAGAAGGTGAAAGAATGGGATGGAAGGTGAAAGGAAGTGAGGAAGGGTGAAAGGAAGTGATGGGTGGCAAAAGGAAGTGAGGGGACGTAAATGAAAGAGAGAGAATGTGAAAGGAAGACAGGGAAGGTGAATGAAATTGAGGGGAGGAGAAAGGAAATAAGGGGAGGTGAAAGGAAGTGAGAGAATGTGAAAGGAAGTAAGGGAAGGTGAAAGAAAGTGTGGGGAGGTGAAAGGAAATGAGGGGAGATGAAAGGAAGCAAGTGGAAATGAAAGAAATTGAGGGGAGGTGAAATGAAGTGAGGTGAGGTTAAAGGAAGTGAGGGGATATTAAAGGAAGTGAGAGGATTGAAAGGAAGTGAGAGGATTGGAAAAGAAATGAGGGGAGGTGAATGGAAGTGAGGGGATTTTATAGAAAGTAATAGGAAGTGAATGGAAGTGAGGGGAGGTAAAAGGAAGTAAGGGGAGGTGAAAGGAAGTGAGGGGAGGTGAAAGGAAACGAATAGAGGTGAAAGAAAGTGAGGGGTGGTGAAATGAAGTGATGGGTGGTGAAAGGAAGTGAGATGAGTTGAAATAAAGTAAGGGGAGGTGAAACGAACTGAGGGGAGGCGAAAGGAAGTGAGGGGAGGTGACAGAAAGTGAGAGAATGTGAAAGGTTGGTTGGGTTATGTTGGGTTTAGTTGGGTTGGGTTGGGTTGGGATGGGTTGGGTTAAGTTGGGTTGGGTTGGGTTGTTTTGGGTTGGTTTGGGTTGGGTTGGGTTGGTTAGGTTGGGTTGGTTTGGGTTGGTTTGGGTTGTGTTGGGTTGGGTTGGGTTGTGTTGGGTTGGGATGGGATGGGTTGTGTTGGTTTGGGTTGGATTGGGTTGGTTTGGGTTGGGTTGGGTTAAGTGAGGGGAGGAGAATGGAAGTGAAAGTATGTTAAAGGAAGTAAGGGGAGGTGAAAGTATGTGAATGGAGGTAAAAGAAAGTGAGGGGAGGTGAAATGAAGTGAGTAGAGGTGAAAGGAAGTGAGGGGAGGTGAAAGGAAGAGAGGAGAGGTGAAAGGAAATGAGGGGTGGTGAAAGGAAGTAAGGGGAGGTGAAAGGAAGTGAGGGGAGGTAAAAGAAAGTGAGGGGAGATGAAGTAAAGTGAGAGGAGGTTAAAGGAAGTGAAGGGATGTTAAAGGAAGTGAGGAGAGGTGAAGAAAAGTGATGGGAGGAGAAAAGAAGAGAGGGGAGGTGAAAGGAAGTGAGAAAAGGTGAAAGGAAGTGGGGGGGAGGTGATATAAAGTAAGGGGAGGTGAAAGAAAGAGAGCAGAGGTGAAAGGAAGTGAGGGGAGGTGAAAAGAAGTGAGGGGAGGTGAAAGGAAGTGAGGGGAGTTGAAAGGAAGTGAGAGGAGGTGAAAGGAAGTGAGAGGAGGGGAAATGAAGTGAGGGGAGGTGAAAGGAAGTGAGGGGAGGTGAAAGGAAACGAGAAGAGGTGAAAGAAAGTGAGGGGAGGTGAAATGAAGTAAAGGGGGTGTGAAAGGAAGTGAAAGGAGGTGAAAGGAAGAGAGGAAAGGTGAAAGGAAGCGAGGGGAGTTGAAAGGAAGTGAGGGGAGGCGAAAGGAAATGAGGAGAGGTGAAAGGAAGTGAGTGGTGGTGAAATTAGTTAAGGGAATGTTAAAGGAAGTAAGAAGAGGTGAAAGGAAATGAGGGGAGGTGAAAGAAATTGAGGGGAGGAGAAAGGAAATAAGGGGAGGTGAAATGAAGTCAGAGAATGTGAAAGGAATTGAGGGAAGGTGATAGAAAGAGAGGAGAGGTGAAAGGAAGTAAGGGGAGTTGAAAGGAAGTGAGGGGAGGTGAATGAAAGTGAGAAAATGTGAAAGGAATCAAGGGAAGGTGAAAGAAAGTGAGGGGAGGTGAAAGGAAATGAAGGGAGATGAAAGGAAGCAAGTGGAAATGAAAGAAATTGAGGGGAGGTGAAATGAAGTGAGGTGAGGTTAAAGAAATTGAGGGGATATTAAAGGAAGTGAGAGGATTGAAAGGAAGTGAGAGGATTGGAAAAGAAGTGAGGGGAGGTGAATGGAAGTGAGGGGATGTTATAGAAAGTAAGGGGAAGTGAATGGAAGTGAGGGGAGGTAAAAGGAAGTAAGGGGATGTGAAAGGAAGTGAGGGGAGGTGAAAGGAAACGAGTAGAGGTGAAAGGAAGTGAGGGGAGTTGAAATAAAGTAAGGGGAGGTTAAACGAACTGAGGGGAGGCGAAAGGAAGCGAGGGGAGGTGACAGAAAGTGAGAGAATGTGAAAGGTTGGTTGGGTTGGGTTGGGTTAAGTTGGGTTGGGTTGGGTTGTTTTGGGTTGGGTTGGGTTGGGTTGGTTAGGGTTGGTTTGGGTTGGGTTGGTTTGGGATGTGTTGGGTTGGGTTGGGTTGTGTTGGGTTGAGATGGGATGGGTTGTGTTGTTTTGGGTTGGGTTGGGTTGGGTTGGTTTGGGTTGGGTTGGGTTAAGTAAGGGGAGGTGAATGGAAGTGAAAGTATGTTAAAGGAAGTAAGGGGAGGTGAATGTATGTGAATGGAGGTAAAAGAAAGTGAGGGGAGGTGAAATGAAGTGAGAAGAGGTGAAAGGAAGTGAGGGGAGGTGAAAGGAAGAGAGGAGAGGTGAAAGGAAATGAGGGGTGGTGAAAGGAAGTAAGGGGAGGTGAAAGGAAGTGAGGGGAGGTAAAAGAAAGTGAGGGGAGATGAAGTAAAGTGAGAGGAGGTTAAAGGAAGTGAAGGGATGTTAAAGGAGGTGAGGAGAGGTGAAAGGAAGTGAGGGGAGGAGAAAAGAAGAGAGGGGAGGTGAAATGAAGTGAGAAGAGGTGAAAGGAAGTGGGGGTAGGTGATATAAAGTAAGGGGACGTGAAAGAAGGAGAGGGGAGGTGAAAGGAATTGAGGGGAGGTGAAAGGAAGTGAGGGAAAGTGAAAGGAAGTGAGGGGTGGTAAAATGAAATAAGGGGAGGTGAAAGGAAGTGAGGGGATGTTAAAGAAAATAAGGGGAGGTGAAAGGAAGTGAGGGGAGGTGAAATAAAGTGAGGGAATGTGAAATGAAATGAGGGGAGGTGAAAGGAAGTGAGGGGAGGTGAAAGAAATTGAGGGGAGAAGAAAGAAAATAAGGGGAGGTGAAAGGAAGTGAGAGAATGTGAAAGGAATTGAGGGAAGGTGATAGAAAGAGAGGAAAGGTGAAAGGAAGTGAGAGGAGGTGAAAGGAATTGAGGGGAGGTGAATGAAAGAGAGAGAATGTGAAGGAAGTAAGGGAAGGTGAAAGAAAGTGAGGGGAGGTTAAAGGAAATGAGGGGAGATGAAAGGAAGCAAGGGGAAATGAAAGAAAGTGAGGGGAGGAGAAATGAAGTGAGGTGAGGTTAAAGGAAGTGAGGGGATGTTAAAGGAAGTGAGAGGAGGTGAACGGAAGTGAGAGGAGGGGAAATGAAGTGAGGGGAGGTGAAAGGAAGTGAGGGGAGGTGAAAGGAAACGAGAAGAGGTGAATGAAAGTGAGGGGAGGTGAAATGAAGTGAGGGGGTGTGAAAGGAAGTGAAAGGAGGTGAAAGGAAGAGAGGGGAGGTGAAATGAAGTGAGGGGAGGTGAAAGGAAACGAGAAGAGGTGAAAGAAAGTGAGGGGAGGTGAAATGAAGTGAGGGGGTGTGAAAGGAAGTGAAAGGAGGTGAAAGGAAGAGAGGGGAGGTGAAAGGAAGCGAGGGGAGTTGAAAGTAAGTGAGGGGAGGCGAAAGGAAATGAGGAGAGGTGAAAGAAAGTGAGTGGTGGTAATATTAGGTAAGGGGATGTTAAAGGAAGTAAGGGGAGGTGAAAGGAAGTGAGGGGAGGTGAAATAAAGTGAGGGAAGGTGAAATGAAGTGAGGGGAGGTGAAAGGAAGTGAGGGGAGTTAAAAGGAAGTAAGGGGAGGTGAAAGAAAGTGAGAGAATGTGAAAGGAAGCGAGGGGAGGTAAAAGGAAGTGAGGGGAGGCGAAAGGAAATGAGGAGAGGTGAAAGGAAGTGAGTGATGGTGAAATTAAGTAAGGGGATGTTAAAGGAAGTAAGTGGAGTTGAAAGGAAGTAAGGTGAGGTGAAAGGAAGTGAGAGAATGTGAAAGGATGTGAGGGAAGGTGAAGGAAAGGGATGGGAGGTGAAATGAAGTGAGGGGAGGTGAAAGGAAGTGAGGGGAGGTGAAAGGAAGAGAGAAGAGGTTAAAGGAAATGAGGGGAGGTGAAAGGAAGTGAGGGGTGTTAAAAGGAAGTGAGGGGAGGTGAAAGGAAGAGAGAAGAGGTGAAAGGAATTGAGGGGAGGTGAAAGGATGTGAGGGGAGGTGAAAGGAAGTGAGGGGAGGCTATAGAAAGTGAGGGGAGGTGAAATGAAGTGAGGTGAGGTTAAAGGAAGTGAGGGGGAGGTGAAAGAAATTGAGGGGAGGAGAAAGGAAATAAGGGGAGTTGAAAGGAGGTGAGAGAATGTGAAAGGAATTGAGGGAAGGTGATAGAAAGAGAGGAGAGGTGAAAGGAAGTTAGGGGAGTTGAAAGGAAGTGAGAGGAGGTGAAAGGAAGGGAGAGGAGGGGAAAAGAAGTGAGGGGAGGTGAAAGGATGTGGGGGGAGGTGAAAGGAAGTGAGAAGAGGTGAAAGGAAGTGAGAAGAGGTGAAAGGAAGTGGATGCAGGTGAAAGGAAGTGAGGGGAGGCGGAAGGATGTAAGGGGAGGTAAATGGATGTGAGGGGATGTTAAAGGAAGTAAGGGGAGGTAAAAGTAAGTGAGGGGAGTTGAAAGAAAGTAAGAGAATATCATAGGTTGTTTGGGTTGGGTTGGGATTGGATGGGTTTTGTTGGGTTTGATTGGGTTGGGTTGGGTTGGGTTGGGTGGGGTTCGTTTGGGTTGGGTTGGGTAAGTTTGGGTTTGGTTGGGTTGGGTTGGGTTATGTGAGAGGAGGTTAATGGATGTGAGGGGATGTTAAAAGAAGTAAGGGGAGGTAAAAGTAAGTGAGGGGAGTTGAAAGAAAGTAAGAGAATATCATAGGTTGGTTGGGTTGGGTTGGGATTGGATGGGTTGGGTTGGGTTTGATTGGGTTGGGTTGGGTTGGGTTGGGTGGGGTTCGTTTGGGTTGGGTTGGGTAAGTTTGGGTTTGGTTGGGTTGGGTTGGTTTATATGAGAGGAGGTTAATGGATGTGAGGGGATGTTAAAAGATGTAAGGGGAGGTGAAAGGAAGTGAGAGGAGGTGAAAGAAAGTGAGGGGAGAAGAAAGGAGGTAAGTGGAAGTGAATGGAAGTGAGGAAAGGTGAAAGGAAGCGACAGGAGGTGAAAGAAGTTGAGAAAAGCTGAATGGAAGTGAGGGTAGGTGAAAAGAAGTGAGGGGGGATGAAAGGAATTAGGAGTAGGCGAAACGAAGTTAAGAGAGGTTAAAGGAATTGAGGGAAGGTGAAAGGAAGTGATGGAAGGTGAATGTAAGTGAGGTAAGGTGAAAGGTAGTGAAGGGAGGGGAAAGATAGTTAGGGGAGATAAAAGGAAATAAGGGGAGGTAAAAGGATTTGAAAGAATGTGAAAGGCAGCGAAGGAAGGTGAAAGAAAGTGAGGAGAGGTGAAAGGAAATGAGGGGAGGTGAAAGGAAGTGAGGGGAGGTGGATGGAAGTGAGGGGAGGTGAAAGGAATTGAGAGGAGGTGAAAGGAAGTGAGGGGATTTGAAAGGAAGTGAGGGGAGGTGAATGGAATTGAAGGGAGGCAAAAGGAATTGAGGGGAGGTGAATGGAAGTGAGAGAATGTGAAAGGAAGCGAGGGAAGGTGAAAGGAAGTGAGGCGAGGTAAAGGAAGAGAAGGGAGGTGAAAGGAAGAGAGGGGAGGTGAAAGGAAGCGAGGGGAATTGAAAGGAAGAGAGGGGAGGTGATTGGAAGTGAGGGGAGGCCAAAGGAAAGTGAGGAGAGGTGAAAGGAAGTGAGGGGAGGTGAAAGGAAGTGAGGGGAGGCAAAAGGAAGTAAGGTGAGCTGAAAAGAATTGAGGGGAGATGAAAGAAAGTGAGAGGAGGTGAAATAAAGTGAGGGGAGGTGAAAGGAAGAGAGTGGAGGTGAAAGGAATAGAGGAAAAGTGATGGGAGGTGGGGGGGGAGCGATGGGTGCTGAGGGGAAGTGAGGGAAAGTAAATAGATGTGCAAAGAGGTGAAAGAAAGTGAGGGGATGTAAAATGAAGTGAGGAAAGGTGAGTGGAAGTGAGGGGAGGCTAAAGGAAAAGAGGTGGGGTGAAAGGAAGTAGGACTAGGTGAAAGGAAGTGAGGAGAGGTGAAAGGAAATGAGGGAAGGTGAAAGGAAATGAGGGAAGGTGAATGGAAGTGAGGAAATATGAAAGGAATTGAAAGGGGGGTGTGAAAAATAATGAGGTGAGGTAAAAGGAAATAAGGGGAGGTAAAAGGAATGAAGAAAAGTGAAAGGAAGCAAGGGAAGATGTAATAAATTGAAGGGAGGTGAAAGGAAGTGAGGGGAGGTGAAAGGAAGTGAGGGGAGATGAAAGGAAGAGTGGGGAGGTGAAAGGAAGTGAGGGGAGGTGAATGAAAGTGAGAGAATGTGAAAGGAAGCGAGGAAAGGTGAAAGGAAGTTAGGCGAGGTAAAAGGAAGAGAGTGGAGGTGAAAGGAAGGAAGAGAGGGGAGGTGAAAGGAAGTGAGGGGATTTGAAAGGAAGTGAGGGGAGGTGAATGGAATTGAAGGGAGGCAAAAGGAATTGAGGGGAGGTGAATGGAAGTGAGGGGATGTTAAAGAAAGTAAGGGGAGGTGAAAGGAAGTGATGGGAGGTAAAATGAAGTGAAAGAATGTGAAAGGAAATGAGAAAATGTAAAAGAAAATGAGGAGAGATGAAAGAAAGTGAATGGAGGTGAAAGGAAATGAGCGGAGGTGAAATGAAGAGAGGGGCGGTGAAAGGAAGTGAGGGGAGGTAAAAGGAATTGAGGGGAGGTGAAAGGAAGTGAGGGGAGTTGAAAGGAAGTGAGGGGTGCTGAAATGAAATAAGGGGAGGTGAAAGGAAGTGAGGGGATGTTAAAGTAAGTAAGGGGAGGTGAAAGGAAATGAGGGGAGGTGAAATAAAGTGAGAAGAGGTGAAAGGAAGTGAGGGGAGGTGAAAGGAAGAGAGGAGAGGTGAAAGGAAATGAGGGGTGGTGAAAGGAAGTAAGGGGAGGTGAAAGGAAGTGAGGGGAGGTAAAAGAAAGTGAGGGGAGATGAAGTAAAGTGAGAGGAGGTGAAATGAATGGAGGAGAGGTGAAAGGAAGTGAGGGGAGGTGAAAGAAATTGAGGGGAGGAGAAAGGAAATAAGGGGAGGTGAAAGGAAGTGAGAGAATGTGAAAGGAATTGAGGGAAGGTGATAGAAAGAGAGGAGAGGTGAAAGGAAGTAAGGGGAGTTGAAAGGAAGTGAGTGGAGGTGAATGAAAGAGAGAGAATGTGAAAGGAAGTAAGGGAAGGTGAAAGAAAGTGAGGGGAGGTGAAAGGAAATGAGGGGAGGTGAAATGAAGTAAGGTGAGGTTAAAGGAAATGAGGGGATATTAAAGGAAGTGAGAGGATTGAAAGGAAGTGAGAGGATTGGAAATGAAGTGAGGGGAGGTGAATGGAAGTGAGGGGATGTTATAGAAAGTAAGGGGAAGTGAATGGAAGTGAGGGGAGATAAAAGGAAGTAAGGGGAAGTGAAAGGATGTGAGGGGAGGTGAAAGAAAACGAGTAGAGGTGAAAGAAAGTCAGGGGTGGTGAAATGAAGTGAGGGGAGGTGAAAGGAAGTGAGGGGAAATGAAAGGAAGAGAGGAGAGATGAAAGAAAGCGAGGGGATTTGAAAGGAAATGTGGGGAGGCGAAAGGAAATGAGGGGAGGTGAAAGGAAGTGAGGGGTGGTGAAATTAAGTAAGGGGAGCTGAAAGAAAGTGAAGGAATGTTAAAGGAAGTGAGGGGAGGTGAAAGGTAGTGAGGGGAGGTAAAAGGAAGTAAGGAGAGGTGAAAGGAAGTGAGATCATGTGAAAGGAAGTGAGGGAAGATGAAAGAAAGGGATGGGAGGTGAAAGGAAGTGAGGGGAAGTGAAAGGAAGTGATGGGAGGCAAAAGGAATTGAGGGGAGGTAAATAAAATAGAGAGAATGTGAGAGGAAGACAGGGAAGGTGAAAGAAAGTAAGGGGAGGTGAAAGGAAGTGAGAAGAGGTAAAGGAAGTGAGAGAATGTGAAAGGAAGCGAGAAGAGATGAAAGAAATTGAGGGTAGGTGACATGAAGCGAGCAAAGAGGTGAAAGAAAGTGAGGGGATGTAAAATGAAGTGAGGAAAGGTGAGAGGAAGTGAAGGGAGGCTAAAGGAAGTGAGGTGAGGTGAAAGGAAGTAGGAGTAGGTGAAAGGAAGTGAGGAGAGGTGAAAGGAAATGAGGGAAGGTGAAAGGAAATGAGGTAAGGTGAATGGAAGTGAGGAAATATGAAAGGAATTGATGGGAGGTGAAAAATAATGAGGGGAGGTAAAAGGAAATAAGGGGAGGTAAAAGGAATGAATAAATGTGAAAGGAAGCAAGGGAAGATAAAATAAAATGAAGGGAGGTGAATGGAAGTGAGGGGAGGTGAAGGGAAGTGAGGGGAGATGAAAGGAAGAGTGGGGAGGTGAAAGGAAGTGAGGGGAGGTGAATGAAAGTGAGAGAATGTGAAAGGAAGCGAGGGAAGGTGAAAGGAAGTGAGGCGAGGTAAAGGAAGAGAAGGGAGGTGAAAGGAAGAGAGGGGAGGTGAAAGGAAGCGAGGGGAATTGAAAGGAAGAGAGGGGAGGTGATTGGAAGTGAGGGGAGGCCAAAGGAATTGAGGGGAGTTGAATGGAAGTGAGGGGATGTTAAAGAAAGTAAGGGGAGGTAAAAGGAAGTGATGGGATAAAAAATGAAGTGAGAGAATGTGAAAGAAAGTGAGAAAAGGTGAAAGAAAATGAGGGGAGATGAAAGGAAGTCAATGGAGGTGAAAGGAAATGAGCGGAGGTGAAAGGAAGTGAGGGGAGATGAAAGGAAGAGTGGAAAGGTGAAAGGAAGTGAGAGAGGTGAAAGAAAGTGAGAGAATGTGAAAGAAAGCGAGGGAAGGTTAAAAGAAGTGAGAAAAGGTAAAATAAAATGAGGAGAGATGAAAGAAAGTGAATGGAGGTGAAAGGAAATGAGCAGAGGTGAAATGAAGAGAGGGGAGGTGAAAGGAAGTGAGGGGAGGTGAAAGGAATTGAGAGGAGGTGAAAGGAAGTGAGGGGATTTGAAAGGAAGTGAGGGGAGGTGAATGGAATTGAAGGGAGGCAAAAGGAATTGAGGGGAGGTGAATGGAAGTGAGAGAATGTGAAAGGAAGCGAGGGAAGGTGAAAGGAAGTGAGGCGAGGTAAAGGAAGAGAAGGGAGGTGAAAGGAAGAGAGGGGAGGTGAAAGGAAGCGAGGGGAATTGAAAGGAAGAGAGGGGAGGTGATTGGAAGTGAGGGGAGGCCAAAGGAATTGAGGGGAGTTGAATGGAAGTGAGGGGATGTTAAAGAAAGTAAGGGGAGGTAAAAGGAAGTGATGGGATAAAAAATGAAGTGAGAGAATGTGAAAGAAAGTGAGAAAAGGTGAAAGAAAATGAGGGGAGATGAAAGGAAGTCAATGGAGGTGAAAGGAAATGAGCGGAGGTGAAAGGAAGTGAGGGGAGATGAAAGGAAGAGTGGAAAGGTGAAAGGAAGTGAGAGAGGTGAATGAAAGTGAGAGAATGTGAAAGAAAGCGAGGGAAGGTTAAAAGAAGTGAGAAAAGGTAAAATAAAATGAGGAGAGATGAAAGAAAGTGAATGGAGGTGAAAGGAAATGAGCAGAGGTGAAATGAAGAGAGGGGAGGTGAAAGGAAGTGAGGGGAGGTGAAAGGAATTGAGAGGAGGTGAAAGGAAGTGAGGGGAGTTGAAAGGAAGTGAGGGGAGGTGAATGAAAGAGAGAGAATGTGAAAGGAAGTGAAAGGAGGGGAAAAGATGTGAGGGGAGGTGAATGGAAGTGAGGGGATGTTAAAGAAATTAAGGGGAAGTGAATGGAAGTGAGGGGAGGTAAAAGAAAGTAAGGGTAGGTGAAAGGAAGTGAGGGGAGTTGAAAGGAAACGAGTAGAGGTGAAAGAAAATGAGGGGAGGTGAAATGAAGTGAGAGGGGGGTGAAAGGAATTGAGGGGAGGTGAAAGGAAGTGAGGGGCGGTGAAATTAAGTAAGGGGAGGTGAAAGAAAGTGATAGAATGTGAAAGGAAGTGAGGGAAGGTGAAAGAAAGGGATGGAAGGTGAAAGGAAGTGAGGGGAAGTGAAAGGAAGTGATGGGAGGCAAAAGGAAGTTAGGGGAGGTAAATGAAAGGGAGAGAATGTGAAAGGAAGACAGGGAAGGTGAAAGAAATTGAGGGGAGTTGAAAGGAAGTGAGGGGAGGTAAAGGAAGTAAGGAGAGCTGAAAGGAAATGATAGAATGTGAAAAGAAGTGAGAGAAGGTGAAAGAATGGGATGGGAGGTGAAAGGAAGTGAGGAAGAGTGAAAGGAAGTGATGGGTGGCAAAAGGAAGTGAGGGGACGTAAATGAAAGAGAGAGAATGTGAAAGGAAGACAGGGAAGGTGAATGAAATTGAGGGGAGGAGAAAGGAAATAAGGGGAGGTGAAAGGAAGTGAGAGAATGTGAAAGGAAGTAAGGGAAGGTGAAAGAAAGTGTGGGGAGGTGAAAGGAAATGAGGGGAGATGAAAGGAAGCAAGTGGAAATGAAAGAAATTGAGGGGAGGTGAAATGAAGTGAGGTGAGGTTAAAGGAAGTGAGGGGATATTAAAGGAAGTGAGAGGATTGAAAGGAAGTGAGAGGATTGGAAAAGAAATGAGGGGAGGTGAATGGAAGTGAGGGGATTTTATAGAAAGTAATAGGAAGTGAATGGAAGTGAGGGGAGGTAAAAGGAAGTAAGGGGAGGTGAAAGGAAGTGAGGGGAGGTGAAAGGAAACGAATAGAGGTGAAAGAAAGTGAGGGGTGGTGAAATGAAGTGATGGGTGGTGAAAGGAAGTGAGATGAGTTGAAATAAAGTAAGGGGAGGTGAAACGAACTGAGGGGAGGCGAAAGGAAGTGAGGGGAGGTGACAGAAAGTGAGAGAATGTGAAAGGTTGGTTGGGTTATGTTGGGTTTAGTTGGGTTGGGTTGGGTTGGGATGGGTTGGGTTAAGTTGGGTTGGGTTGGGTTGTTTTGGGTTGGTTTGGGTTGGGTTGGGTTGGTTAGGGTTGGGTTGGTTTGGGTTGGTTTGGGTTGTGTTGGGTTGGGTTGGGTTGTGTTGGGTTGGGATGGGATGGGTTGTGTTGGTTTGGGTTGGATTGGGTTGGTTTGGGTTGGGTTGGGTTAAGTGAGGGGAGGAGAATGGAAGTGAAAGTATGTTAAAGGAAGTAAGGGGAGGTGAAAGTATGTGAATGGAGGTAAAAGAAAGTGAGGGGAGGTGAAATGAAGTGAGTAGAGGTGAAAGGAAGTGAGGGGAGGTGAAAGGAAGAGAGGAGAGGTGAAAGGAAATGAGGGGTGGTGAAAGGAAGTAAGGGGAGGTGAAAGGAAGTGAGGGGAGGTAAAAGAAAGTGAGGGGAGATGAAGTAAAGTGAGAGGAGGTTAAAGGAAGTGAAGGGATGTTAAAGGAAGTGAGGAGAGGTGAAGAAAAGTGATGGGAGGAGAAAAGAAGAGAGGTGAGGTGAAAGGAAGTGAGAAAAGGTGAAAGGAAGTGGGGGGAGGTGATATAAAGTAAGGGGAGGTGAAAGAAAGAGAGCAGAGGTGAAAGGAAGTGAGGGGAGGTGAAAAGAAGTGAGGGGAGGTGAAAGGAAGTGAGGGGAGTTGAAAGGAAGTGAGAGGAGGTGAAAGGAAGTGAGAGGAGGGGAAATGAAGTGAGGGGAGGTGAAAGGAAGTGAGGGGAGGTGAAAGGAAACGAGAAGAGGTGAAAGAAAGTGAGGGGAGGTGAAATGAAGTAAAGGGGGTGTGAAAGGAAGTGAAAGGAGGTGAAAGGAAGAGAGGAAAGGTGAAAGGAAGCGAGGGGAGTTGAAAGGAAGTGAGGGGAGGCGAAAGGAAATGAGGAGAGGTGAAAGGAAGTGAGTGGTGGTGAAATTAGTTAAGGGAATGTTAAAGGAAGTAAGAAGAGGTGAAAGGAAGTGAGGGGAGGTGAAATAAAGTGAGAGAAGGTGAAATAAAGTGAGGGGAGGTGAAAGGAAGTGAGGGAAGTTAAAAGGAAGTAAGGGGAGGTGAAAGGAAGTGAGAGAATGTGAAAGGAATCGAGGGTATGTAAAAGGAAGTGAGGGGAGGCGAAAGGAAATGAGGAGAGGTGAAAGGAAGTAAGTGATGGTGAAATTAAGTAAGGGGATGTTAAAGGAAGTAATTGGAGTTGAAAGGAAGTAAGAGGAGGTGAAAGGAAGTGAGAGAATGTGAAAGGATGTGAGGGAAGGTGAAGGAAAGGGATGGGAGGTGAAATGAAGTGAGGGGAGGTGAAAGGAAGTGAGGGGAGTTGAAAGGGAGAGAGAAGAGGTGAAAGGAAATGAGGGGAGGTGAAAGGAAGTGAGGGGAGGTGAAAGGAAGTGAGGGGAGGTGAAAGGAAGAGAGAAGACGTGAAAGGAATTGAGGGGAGGTGAAAGGAAGTGAGGGGAGGTGAAAGGAATTGAGGGGAGGTTATAGAAAGTGAGGGGAGGTGAAATGAAGTGAGGTGAGGTTAAAGGAAGTGAGGGGATGTTAAAGGAAGTGAGAGGAGGTGAAAGGAAGTAAGAGGAGGGGAAAAGAAGTGAGGGGAGTTGAAAGGATGTGGGGGGAGTTGAAAGGAAGTGAGGGGAGGTGAAAGGAAGTGAGAAGAGGTGAAAGGAAGTGGATGGAGGTGAAAGGAAATGAGGGGAGGCGAAAGGATGTAAGGGGAGGTAAATGGATGTGAGGGGATGTTAAAGGAAATGAGGGGATGTGAAAGGAAGTGAGGGGAGGCGAAAGGATGTGAGGGGAGGTAAATGGAAGTGAGGGGATGTTAAAGTAAGTAGGGGGAGGTAAAAGTAAGTGAGGGGTGTTGAAAGAAAGTAAGAGAATATCATAGGTTGGTTGGGTTGGGTTGGGATTAAATGGGTTGGGTTTGGTTTGATTGGGTTGGGTTGGGTTGGGTGGGGTTCGTTTGGGTTGGGTTGGGTTGGGTAGGTTTGGGTTTGGTTGGGTTAAGTTGGGTTGGATATTGTGAGAGGAGGTGAATGGATGTGAGGGAATATTAAAAGAAGTAAGGGGAGGTGAAAGGAAGTGAGAGGAGGTGAAAGAAAGTGAGGGGAGAAGAAAGGAAGTAAGTGGAAGTGAATGGAAGTGAGGGGAGATAAAAGGAAGTAAGGGGAGTTGAAAAGAAGTGAGGGGAGATGAAAGAAAGTGAGGGAAGGTGAAATAAAGTGAGGGGAGGTGAAAGGAAGAGAGTGGAGGTAAAAGGAAGAGAGGAAAATTGATGGGAGGTGGGGGTGAGCGATTGGAGCTGAGGGGAAGTGAGGGAAAGTAAATAGATGTGAAAAGAGGTGAAAGAAAGTGAGGGGATGTAAAATGAAGTGAGGAAAGGTGAGTGGAAGTGAGATGAGGCTAAAGGAAGTGAGGTGGGGTGAAAGGAAGTAGGAGTAGGTGAAAGGAAGTGAGGAGAGGTGAAAGGAAATGAGGGAAGGTGAAAGGAAATGAGGGAAGGTGAATGGAAGTGAGGAAATATGAAAGGAATTGAAGGGAGGTGAAAAATAATGAGGGGAGGTAAAAGGAAATAAGGGGAGGTAAAAGGAATGAAGAAATGTGAAAGGAAGCAAGGGAAGATGAAATAAATTGAAGGGAGGTGAAAGGATGTGAGGGGAGGTGAAAGGAAGAGAGGGGAAGTGAAAGGAAGTGAGGGGAGTTGAAAGGAAGTGAGGGGAGGTGAATGGAATTGAGGGGAGGCGAAAGGAATTGAGGGGAGGAGAATGGATGTGAGGGGATGTTAAAGAAAGTAAGGGGAGGTGAATGGAAGTGATGGGAGGTAAAATGAAGTGAGAGAATGTGAAAGGAAGTGTGAAAAGTTGAAAGAAAATGAGGAGAGATGAAAGAAAATGAATGGAGGTGAAATGAAATGAGCGGAGGTGAAATGAAGTGAGCGGAGGTGAAAGAAATTGAGGGGAGGTGAAAGGAAGTGAGGGTAGGTGAAAGGAAGTGAGGGGTGGTGAAATGAAAAAAGGGGAGGTGAAAGGAAGTGAGGGGATGTTAAAGTAGGTAAGGGGAGGTGAAAGGAAGTGAGGGGAGGTGAAAGAAAGTTAGGGATAGTGAAATGAAGTGAGGGGAGGTGAAAGGAAGTGAGGGGAGGTGAAAGGAAGAGAGGAGAGGTGAAAGGAAATGAGGGGTGGTGAAAGGAAGTAAGGGGAGGTGAAAGGAAGTGAGGGGAGGTAAAAGAAAGTGAGGGGAGATGAAGTAAAGTGAGAGGAGGTTAAAGGATGTGAAGGGATGTTAAAGGAGGTGAGGAGAGGTGAAAGGAAGTGAGGGGAGGAGAAAAGAAGAGAGGGGAGGTGAAATGAAGTGAGAAGAGGTGAAAGGAAGTGGGGGTAGGTGATATAAAGTAAGGGGAGGTGAAAGAAGGAGAGGGGAGGTGAAAGGAATTGAGGGGAGGTGAAAGGAAGTGAGGGAAGGTGAAAGGAAGTAAGGGGTGGTAAAATGAAATAAGGGGAGGTGAAAGGAAGTGAGGGGATGTTAAAGAAAATAAGGGGAGGTGAAAGGAAGTGAGGGGAGGTGAAATAAAGTGAGGGAATGTGAAATGAAATGAGGGGAGGTGAAAGGAAGTGAGGGGAGGTGAAAGAAATTGAGGGGAGAAGAAAGAAAATAAGGGGAGGTGAAAGGAAGTGAGAGAATGTGAAAGGAATTGAGGGAAGGTGATAGAAAGAGAGGAAAGGTGAAAGGAAGTGAGAGGAGGTGAAAGGAATTGAGGGGAGGTGAATGAAAGAGAGAGAATGTGAAAGGAAGTAAGGGAAGGTGAAAGAAAGTGAGGGGAGGTTAAAGGAAATGAGGGGAGATGAAAGGAAGCAGGGGGAAATGAAAGAAAGTGAGGGGAGGAGAAATGAAGTGAGGTGAGGTTAAAGGAAGTGAGGGGATGTTAAAGGAAGTGAGAGGAGGTGAACGGAAGTGAGAGGAGGGGAAATGAAGTGAGGGGAGGTGAAAGGAAGTGAGGGGAGGTGAAAGGAAACGAGAAGAGGTGAATGAAAGTTAGGGGAGGTGAAATGAAGTGAGGGGGTGTGAAAGGAAGTGAAAGGAGGTGAAAGGAAGAGAGGGGAGGTGAAAGGAAGCGAGGGGAGTTGAAAGTAAGTGAGGGGAGGCGAAAGGAAATGAGGAGAGGTGAAAGAAAGTGAGTGGTGGTAATATTAGGTAAGGGGATGTTAAAGGAAGTAAGGGGAGGTGAAAGGAAGTGAGGGGAGGTGAAATAAAGTGAGGGAAGGTGAAATGAAGTGAGGGGAGGTGAAAGGAAGTGAGGGGAGTTAAAAGGAAGTAAGGGGAGGTGAAAGAAAGTGAGAGAATGTGAAAGGAAGCGAGGGGAGGTAAAAGGAAGTGAGGGGAGGCGAAAGGAAATGAGGAGAGGTGAAAGGAAGTGAGTGATGGTGAAATTAAGTAAGGGGATGTTAAAGGAAGTAAGTGGAGTTGAAAGGAAGTAAGGTGAGGTGAAAGGAAGTGAGAGAATGTGAAAGGATGTGAGGGAAGGTGAAGGAAAGGGATGGGAGGTGAAATGAAGTGAGGGGAGGTGAAAGGAAGTGAGGGGAGGTGAAAGGAAGAGAGAAGAGGTTAAAGGAAATGAGGGGAGGTGAAAGGAAGTGAGGGGTGTTAAAAGGAAGTGAGGGGAGGTGAAAGGAAGAGAGAAGAGGTGAAAGGAATTGAGGGGAGGTGAAAGGAAGTGAGGGGAGGTGAAAGGAAGTGAGGGGAGGCTATAGAAAGTGAGGGGAGGTGAAATGAAGTGAGGTGAGGTTAAAGGAAGTGAGGGGAGGTGAAAGAAATTGAGGGGAGGAGAAAGGAAATAAGGGGAGTTGAAAGGAGGTGAGAGAATGTGAAAGGAATTGAGGGAAGGTGATAGAAAGAGAGGAGAGGTGAAAGGAAGTTAGGGGAGTTGAAAGGAAGTGAGAGGAGGTGAAAGGAAGGGAGAGGAGGGGAAAAGAAGTGAGGGGAGGTGAAAGGATGTGGGGGGAGGTGAAAGGAAGTGAGAAGAGGTGAAAGGAAGTGAGAAGAGGTGAAAGGAAGTGGATGCAGGTGAAAGGAAGTGAGGGGAGGCGGAAGGATGTAAGGGGAGGTAAATGGATGTGAGGGGATGTTAAAGGAAGTAAGGGGAGGTAAAAGTAAGTGAGGGGAGTTGAAAGAAAGTAAGAGAATATCATAGGTTGTTTGGGTTGGGTTGGGATTGGATGGGTTTTGTTGGGTTTGATTGGGTTGGGTTGGGTTGGGTTGGGTGGGGTTCGTTTGGGTTGGGTTGGGTAAGTTTGGGTTTGGTTGGGTTGGGTTGGGTTATGTGAGAGGAGGTTAATGGATGTGAGGGGATGTTAAAAGAAGTAAGGGGAGGTAAAAGTAAGTGAGGGGAGTTGAAAGAAAGTAAGAGAATATCATAGGTTGGTTGGGTTGGGTTGGGATTGGATGGGTTGGGTTGGGTTTGATTGGGTTGGGTTGGGTTGGGTTGGGTGGGGTTCGTTTGGGTTGGGTTGGGTAAGTTTGGGTTTGGTTGGGTTGGGTTGGGTTATATGAGAGGAGGTTAATGGATGTGAGGGGATGTTAAAAGATGTAAGGGGAGGTGAAAGGAAGTGAGAGGAGGTGAAAGAAAGTGAGGGGAGAAGAAAGGAGGTAAGTGGAAGTGAATGGAAGTGAGGAAAGGTGAAAGGAAGCGACAGGAGGTGAAAGAAGTTGAGAAAAGCTGAATGGAAGTGAGGGTAGGTGAAAAGAAGTGAGGGGGGATGAAAGGAATTAGGAGTAGGCGAAACGAAGTTAAGAGAGGTTAAAGGAATTGAGGGAAGGTGAAAGGAAGTGATGGAAGGTGAATGTAAGTGAGGTAAGGTGAAAGGTAGTGAAGGGAGGGGAAAGATAGTTAGGGGAGCTAAAAGGAAATAAGGGGAGGTAAAAGGATTTGAAAGAATGTGAAAGGCAGCGAAGGAAGGTGAAGGAAAGTGAGGAGAGGTGAAAGGAAGTGAGGGGAGGTGAAAGGAAGTGAGGGGAGGCAAAAGGAAGTAAGGTGAGCTGAAAAGAATTGAGGGGAGATGAAAGAAAGTGAGAGGAGGTGAAATAAAGTGAGGGGAGGTGAAAGGAAGAGAGTGGAGGTGAAAGGAATAGAGGAAAAGTGATGGGTGGTGGGGGGGAGCGATGGGTGCTGAGGGGAAGTGAGGGAAAGTAAATAGATGTGCAAAGAGGTGAAAGAAAGTGAGGGGATGTAAAATGAAGTGAGGAAAGGTGAGTGGAAGTGAGGGGAGGCTAAAGGAAAAGAGGTGGGGTGAAAGGAAGTAGGACTAGGTGAAAGGAAGTGAGGAGAGGTGAAAGGAAATGAGGGAAGGTGAAAGGAAATGAGGAAAGGTGAATGGAAGTGAGGAAATATGAAAGGAATTGAAAGGGGGGTGAAAAATAATGAGGTGAGGTAAAAGGAAATAAGGGGAGGTAAAAGGAATGAAGAAAAGTGAAAGGAAGCAAGGGAAGATGTAATAAATTGAAGGGAGGTGAAAGGAAGTGAGGGGAGGTGAAAGGAAGTGAGGGGAGATGAAAGGAAGAGTGGGGAGGTGAAAGGAAGTGAGGGGAGGTGAATGAAAGTGAGAGAATGTGAAAGGAAGCGAGGGAAGGTGAAAGGAAGTTAGGCGAGGTAAAAGGAAGAGAGTGGAGGTGAAAGGAAGGAAGAGAGGGGAGGTGAAAGGAAGTGAGGGGATTTGAAAGGAAGTGAGGGGAGGTGAATGGAATTGAAGGGAGGCAAAAGGAATTGAGGGGAGGTGAATGGAAGTGAGGGGATGTTAAAGAAAGTAAGGGGAGGTGAAAGGAAGTGATGGGAGGTAAAATGAAGTGAAAGAATGTGAAAGGAAATGAGAAAATGTAAAAGAAAATGAGGAGAGATGAAAGAAAGTGAATGGAGGTGAAAGGAAATGAGCGGAGGTGAAATGAAGAGAGGGGCGGTGAAAGGAAGTGAGGGGAGGTAAAAGGGATTGAGGGGAGGTGAAAGGAAGTGAGGGGAGTTGAAAGGAAGTGAGGGGTGCTGAAATGAAATAAGGGGAGGTGAAAGGAAGTGAGGGGATGTTAAAGTAAGTAAGGGGAGGTGAAAGGAAATGAGGGGAGGTGAAATAAAGTGAGCAGAGGTGAAAGGAAGTGAGGGGAGGTGAAAGGAAGAGAGGAGAGGTGAAAGGAAATGAGGGGTGGTGAAAGGAAGTAAGGGGAGGTGAAAGGAAGTGAGGGGAGGTAAAAGAAAGTGAGGGGAGATGAAGTAAAGTGAGAGGAGGTGAAATGAATGGAGGAGAGGTGAAAGGAAGTGAGGGGAGGTGAAAGAAATTGAGGGGAGGAGAAAGGAAATAAGGGGAGGTGAAAGGAAGTGAGAGAATGTGAAAGGAATTGAGGGAAGGTGATAGAAAGAGAGGAGAGGTGAAAGGAAGTAAGGGGAGTTGAAAGGAAGTGAGTGGAGGTGAATGAAAGAGAGAGAATGTGAAAGGAAGTAAGGGAAGGTGAAAGAAAGTGAGGGGAGGTGAAAGGAAATGAGGGGAGGTGAAATGAAGTAAGGTGAGGTTAAAGGAAGTGAGGGGATATTAAAGGAAGTGAGAGGATTGAAAGGAAGTGAGAGGATTGGAAATGAAGTGAGGGGAGGTGAATGGAAGTGAGGGGATGTTATAGAAAGTAAGGGGAAGTGAATGGAAGTGAGGGGAGATAAAAGGAAGTAAGGGGAAGTGAAAGGATGTGAGGGGAGGTGAAAGAAAACGAGTAGAGGTGAAAGAAAGTCAGGGGTGGTGAAATGAAGTGAGGGGAGGTGAAAGGAAGTGAGGGGAAATGAAAGGAAGAGAGGAGAGATGAAAGAAAGCGAGGGGATTTGAAAGGAAATGTGGGGAGGCGAAAGGAAATGAGGGGAGGTGAAAGGAAGTGAGGGGTGGTGAAATTAAGTAAGGGGAGCTGAAAGAAAGTGAAGGAATGTTAAAGGAAGTGAGGGGAGGTGAAAGGTAGTGAGGGGAGGTAAAAGGAAGTATGGAGAGGTGAAAGGAAGTGAGATCATGTGAAAGGAAGTGAGGGAAGATGAAAGAAAGGGATGGGAGGTGAAAGGAAGTGAGGGGAAGTTAAAGGAAGTGATGGGAGGCAAAAGGAATTGAGGGGAGGTAAATAAAATAGAGAGAATGTGAGAGGAAGACAGGGAAGGTGAAAGAAAGTAAGGGGAGGTGAAAGGAAGTGAGAAGAGGTAAAGGAAGTGAGAGAATGTGAAAGGAAGCGAGAAGAGATGAAAGAAATTGAGGGTAGGTGACATGAAGTGAGCAAAGAGGTGAAAGAAAGTGAGGGGATGTAAAATGAAGTGAGGAAAGGTGAGAGGAAGTGAAGGGAGGCTAAAGGAAGTGAGGTGAGGTGAAAGGAAGTAGGAGTAGGTGAAAGAAAGTGAGGAGAGGTGAAAGGAAATGAGGGAAGGTGAAAGGAAATGAGGTAAGGTGAATGGAAGTGAGGAAATATGAAAGGAATTGATGGGAGGTGAAAAATAATGAGGGGAGGTAAAAGGAAATAAGGGGAGGTAAAAGGAATGAATAAATGTGAAAGGAAGCAAGGGAAGATAAAATAAAATGAAGGGAGGTGAATGGAAGTGAGGGGAGGTGAATAGAAGTGAGGGGAGATGAAAGGAAGAGTGGGGAGGTGAAAGGAAGTGAGGGGAGGTGAATGAAAGTGAGAGAATGTGAAAGGAAGCGAGGGAAGGTGAAAGGAAGTGAGGCGAGGTAAAGGAAGAGAAGGGAGGTGAAAGGAAGAGAGGGGAGGTGAAAGGAAGCGAGGGGAATTGAAAGGAAGAGAGGGGAGGTGATTGGAAGTGAGGGGAGGCCAAAGGAATTGAGGGGAGTTGAATGGAAGTGAGGGGATGTTAAAGAAAGTAAGGGGAGGTAAAAGGAAGTGATGGGATAAAAAATGAAGTGAGAGAATGTGAAAGAAAGTGAGAAAAGATGAAAGAAAATGAGGGGAGATGAAAGGAAGTCAATGGAGGTGAAAGGAAATGAGCGGAGGTGAAAGGAAGTGAGGGGAGATGAAAGGAAGAGTGGAAAGGTGAAAGGAAGTGAGAGAGGTGAATGAAAGTGAGAGAATGTGAAAGAAAGCGAGGGAAGGTTAAAAGAAGTGAGAAAAGGTAAAATAAAATGAGGAGAGATGAAAGAAAGTGAATGGAGGTGAAAGGAAATGAGCAGAGGTGAAATGAAGAGAGGGGTGGTGAAAGGAAGTGAGGGGAGGTGAAAGGAATTGAGAGGAGGTGAAAGGAAGTGAGGGGATTTGAAAGGAAGTGAGGGGAGGTGAATGGAATTGAAGGGAGGCAAAAGGAATTGAGGGGAGGTGAATGGAAGTGAGGGGATGTTAAAGAAAGTAAGTAAGATGAAAGGAAGTGATGGGAGGTAAAATGAAGTGAGAGAATGTGAAAGGAAGTGAGAAAAGGTAAAAGAAAATGAGGAGAGATGAAAGAAAGTGAATGGAGGTGAAAGGAAATGAGCGGAGGTGAAATGAAGAGAGGGGAGGTGAAAGGAAGTGAGGGGAGGTGAAAGGAATTGAGGGGAGGTGAAAGGAAGTGAGGGGAGTTGAAAGGAAGTGAGGGGTGCTGAAATGAAATAAGGGGAGGTGAAAGGAAGTGAGGGAATGTTAAAGTAAGTAAGGGGAGGTGAAAGGAAGTGAGGGGAGGTGAAATAAAGTGAGGGAAGGTGAAATGAAGTGAGGAGAGGTGAAAGGAAGTGAGGGGAGGTGAAAGAAATTTAGGGGAGGAGAAAGGAAATAAGGGGAGGTGAAAGGAAGTGAGAGAATGTGAAAGGAATTGAGGGAAGGTGATAGAAAGAGAGGAGAGGTGAAAGGAAGTAAGGGGAGATGAAAGGAAGTGAGTGGAGGTGAATGAAAGAGAGAGAATGTAAAAGGAAGTAAGGGAAGGTGAAAGAAAGTGAGGGGAGGTGAAAGGAAATGAGGGGAGATGAAAGGAAGCAAGTGGAAATGAAAGAAATTGAGGGGAGGTGAAATGAAGTGAGGTGAGGTTAAAGGAAGTGAGGGGATATTAAAGGAAGTGAGAGGATTGAAAGGAAGTGAGAGGATTGGAAAAGAAGTGAGGGGAGGTGAATGGATGTGAGGGGATGTTATAGAAAGTAAGGGGAAGTGAATGGAAGTGAGGGGAGGTAAAAGGAAGTAAGGGGAGGTGAAAGGAAGTGAGGGGAGGTGAAAGAAAACGAGTAGAGGTGAAAGAAAGTCAGAAGTGGTGAAATGAAGTGAGGGGGGGTGAAAGGAAGTGAGGGGAAATGAAAGGAAGTGAGGGGAGGTGAAAGAAAGCGAGGGGATTTGAAAGGAAATGTGGGGAGGCGAAAGGAAATGAGGGGAGGTGAAAGGAAGTGAGGGGTGGTGAAATTAAGTAAGGGGAGCTGAAAGAAAGTAAAGGAATGTTAAAGGAAGTGAGGGGAGGTGAAAGGTAGTGAGGGGAGGTAAAAGGAAGTAAGGAGAGGTGAAAGGAAGTGAGATCATGTGAAAGGAAGTGAGGGAAGGTGAAAGAAAGTGATGGGAGGTGAAAGGAAGTGAGGGGAAGTGAAAGGAAGTGATGGGAGGCAAAAGGAATTGAGGGGAGGTAAATAAAATAGAGAGAATGTGAGAGGAAGACAGGGAAGGTGAAAGAAAGTGAGGGGAGGTGAAAGGAAGTGAGAAGAGGTAAAGGAAGTGAGAGAATGTGAAAGGAAGCGAGAAGAGATGAAAGAAAGTGAGGGTAGGTGAAATGAAGCGAGCAAAGAGGTGAAAGAAAGTGAGGGGATGTAAAATGAAGTGAAGAAAGGTGAGAGGAAGTGAAGGGAGGATAAAGGAAGTGAGGTGAGGTGAAAGGAAGTAGGAGTAGGTGAAAGGAAGTGAGGAGAGGTGAAAGGAAATGAGGGAAGGTGAAAGGAAATGAGGTAAGGTGAATGGAAGTGAGGAAATATGAAAGGAATTGATGGGAGGTGAAAAATAATGAGGGGAGGTAAAAGGAAATAAGGGGAGGTAAAAGGAAATAAGGGGAGGTAAAAGGAATGAATAAATGAGAAAGGAAGCAAGGGAAGATAAAATAAAATGAAGGGAGGTGAAAGGAAGTGAGGGGAGGTGAAGGGAAGTGAGGGGAGATGAAAGGAAGAGTGGGGAGGTGAAAGGAAGTGAGGGGAGGTGAATGAAAGTGAGAGAATGTAAAAGGAAGCGAGGGGAGGTGAAAGGAAGTGAGGGGAGTTGAAAGGAAGAGAGGGGAGTTGAATGGAAGTGAGGGGATGTTAAAGAAAATAAGGGGAGGTGAAAGGAAGTGATGGGATAAAAAATGAAGTGAGAGAATGTGAAAGGAAGTGAGAAAAGGTGAAAGAAAATGAGGGGAGATGAAAGGAAGTCAATGGAGGTGAAAGGAAATGAGCGGAGATGAAAGGAAGTGAGGGGAGATGAAAGGAAGAGTGGAAAGGTGAAAGGAAGTGAGAGAGGTGAATGAAAGTGAGAGAATGTGAAAGAAAGCGAGGGAAGGTGAAAGGAAGTGAGAAAAGGTAAAAGAAAATGAGGAGAGATGAAAGAAAGTGAATGGAGGTGAAAGTGAATGAGCGGAGGTGAAATGAAGAGAGGGGAGGTGAAAGGAAGTGAGGGGAGGTGAAAGGAATTGAGGGGAGGTGAAAGGAAGTGAGGGAGGTTGAAAGGAAGTGAGGGGTGGTGAAATGAAATAAGGGGAGGTGAAAGGAAGTGAGGGGATGTTAAAGTAAGTAAGGGGAGGTGAAAGGAAGTGAGGGGAGGTGAAATAAAGTGAGGGAAGGTGAAATGAAGTGAGGAGAGATGAAAGGAAGTGAGGGGAGGTGAAAGAAATTGAGGGGAGGAGAAAGGAAATAAGGGGAGGTGAAAGGAAGTGAGAGAATGTGAAAGGAATTGAGGGAAGGTGATAGAAAGAGAGGAGAGGTGAAAGGAAGTAAGGGGAGTTGAAAGGAAGTGAGTGGAGGTGAATGAAAGAGAGAGAATGTGAAAGGAAGTAAGGGAAGGTGAAAGAAAGTGAGGGGAGGTGAAAGGAAATGAGGGGAGATGAAAGGAAGCAAGTGGAAATGAAAGAAACGAGGGGAGTTGAAATGAAGTGAGGTGAGGTTAAAGGAAGTGAGGGGATATTAAAGGAAGTGAGAGGATTGAAAGGAAGTGAGAGGATTGGAAAAGAAGTGAGGGGAGGTGAATGGATGTGAGGGGATGTTATAGAAAGTAAGGGGAAGTGAATGGAAGTGAGCGGAGGTAAAAGGAAGTAAGGGGAGGTGAAAGGAAGTGAGAGGAGGTGAAAGAAAACGAGTAGAGGTGAAAGAAAATCAGGGGTGGTGAAATGAATTGAGGGGGGGTGAAAGGAAATGAGTGGAAATGAAAGGAAGAGAGGAGAGATGAAAGAAAGCGAGGGGATTTGAAAGGAAATGTGGGGAGGCGAAAGGAAATGAGGGGAGGTGAAAGGAAGTGAGGGGTGGTGAAATTAAGTAAGGGGAGCTGAAAGAAAGTAAGGGGATGTTAAAGGAAGTGAGGGGAGGTGAAAGTTAGTGAGGGTAGGTAAAAGGTAGTAAGGAGAGGTTAAAGGAAGTGAGATCATGTGAAAGGAAGTGAGGGAAGGTGAAAGAAAGGGATGGGAGGTGAAAGGAAGTGAGGGGAAGTGAAAGGAAGTGATGGGAGGCAAAAGGAATTGAGGGGAGGTAAATAAAATAGAGAGAATGTGAGAGGAAGACAGGGAAGGTGAAAGAAAGTGAAGGGAGGTGAAAGGAAGTGAGAAGAGGAAAAGGAAGTGAGAGAATGTGAAAGGAAGCGAGAAGAGATGAAAGAAAGTGAGGGTAGGTGAAATGAAGCGAGCAAAGAGGTGAAAGAAAGTGAGGGGATGTAAAATGAAGCGAGGAAAGGTGAGAGGAAGTGAGGGGAGGCTAAAGGAAGTGAGGTGGGGTGAAAGGAAGTAGGAGTAGGTGAAAGGAAGTGAGGAGAGGTGAAAGGAAGTGAGAAAAGGTAAAAGAAAATGAGGGGAGATGAAAGGAAGTGAATGGAGGTGAAAGGAAATGAGCGGAGGTGAAAGGAAGAGAGGGGTGGTAAAAGGAAGTGAGGGGAGGTGAAAGGAAGTGAGGGGAGGTGAAAGGAAGTGAGGGGAGGTGTAAGGAAGTGAGGGGTGGTGAAATGAAATAAGGGGAGGTGAAAGGAAGTGAGGGGATGTTAAAGTAAGTAAGGGGAGGTGAAAGGAAGTGAGGGGAGGTGAAATAAAGTGAGGGAAGGTGAAATGAAGTGAGGGGAGGTGAAAGGAAGTGAGGGGAGGTGAAAGAAATTGAGGGGAGGAGAAAGGAAATAATGGGAGTTGAAAGGAGGTGAGAGAATGTGAAAGGAATTGAGGGATGGTGATAGAAAGAGAGGAGAGGTGAAAGGAAGTTAGGGGAGTTGAAAGGAAGTGAGGGGAGGTGAATGAAAGAGAGAGAATGTGAAAGGAAGTGAAAGGAGGGGAAAAGATGTGAGGGGAGGTGAATGGAAGTGAGGGGATGTTAAAGAAATTAAGGGGAAGTGAATGGAAGTGAGGGGAGGTAAAAGAAAGTAAGGGTAGGTGAAAGGAAGTGAGGGGAGTTGAAAGGAAACGAGTAGAGGTGAAAGAAAGTGAGGGGAGGTGAAATGAAGTGAGAGGGGGGTAAAAGGAATTGAGGGGAGGTGAAAGGAAGTGAGGGGCGGTGAAATTAAATAAGGGGAGGTGAAAGAAAGTGATAGAATGTGAAAGGAAGTGAGGGAAGGTGAAAGAAAGGGATGGAAGGTGAAAGGAAGTGAGGGGAAGTGAAAGGAAGTGATGGGAGGCAAAAGGAAGTGAGGGGAGGTAAATGAAAGGGAGAGAATGTGAAAGGAAGACAGGGAAGGTGAAAGAAATTGAGGGGAGTTGAAAGGAATTGAGGGGAGGTAAAGGAAGTAAGGAGAGCTGAAAGGAAATGATAGAATGTGAAAAGAAGTGAGAGAAGGTGAAAGAATGGGATGGGAGGTGAAAGGAAGTGAGGAAGAGTGAAAGGAAGTGATGGGTGGCAAAAGGAAGTGAGGGGAGGTAAATGAAAGAGAGAGAATGTGAAAGGAAGACAGGGAAGGTGAATGAAATTGAGGGGAGGAGAAAGGAAATAAGGGGAGGTGAAAGGAAGTGAGAGTATGTGAAAGGAAGTAAGGGAAGGTGAAAGAAAGTGTGGGGAGGTGAAAGGAAATGAGGGGAGATGAAAGGAAGCAAGTGGAAATGAAAGAAATTGAGGAGTGGTGAAATGAAGTGAGGTGAGGTTAAAGGAAGTGAGGGGATATTAAAGGAAGTGAGAGGATTGAAAGGAAGTGAGAGGATTGGAAAAGAAATGAGGGGAGGTGAATGGAAGTGAGGGGATTTTATAGAAAGTAATAGGAAGTGAATGGAAGTGAGGGGAGGTAAAAGGAAGTAAGGGGAGGTGAAAGGAAGTGAGGGGAGGTGAAAGGAAACGAATAGAGGTGAAAGAAAGTGAGGGGTGGTGAAATGAAGTGATGGGTGGTGAAAGGAAGTGAGATGAGTTGAAATAAAGTAAGGGGAGGTGAAACGAACTGAGGGGAGGCGAAAGGAAGGGAGGGGAGGTGACAGAAAGTGAGAGAATGTGAAAGGTTGGTTGGGTTGTGTTGGGTTTAGTTGGGTTGGGTTGGGTTGGGATGGGTTGGGTTAAGTTGGGTTGGGTTGGGTTGTTTTGGGTTGGTTTGGGTTGGGTTGGGTTGGTTAGGGTTGGGTTGGTTTGGGTTGGTTTGGGTTGTGTTGGGTTGGGTTGGGTTGTGTTGGGTTGGGATGGGATGGGTTGTGTTGTTTTGGGTTGGGTTGGGTTGGTTTGGGTTGGGTTGGGTTAAGTGAGGGGAGGAGAATGGAAGTGAAAGTATGTTAAAGGAAGTAAGGGGAGGTGAAAGTATGTGAATGGAGGTAAAAGAAAGTGAGGGGAGGTGAAATGAAGTGAGTAGAGGTGAAAGGAAGTGAGGGGAGGTGAAAGGAAGAGAGGAGAGGTGAAAGGAAATGAGGGGTGGTGAAAGGAAGTAAGGGGAGGTGAAAGGAAGTGAGGGGAGGTAAAAGAAAGTGAGGGGAGATGAAGTAAAGTGAGAGGAGGTTAAAGGAATTGAAGGGATGTTAAAGGAAGTGAGGAGAGGTGAAGAAAAGTGATGGGAGGAGAAAAGAAGATAGGGGAGGTGAAAGGAAGTGAGAAAAGGTGAAAGGAAGTGGGGGGAGGTGATATAAAGTAAGGGGAGGTGAAAGAAAGAGAGCGGAGGTGAAAGGAAGTGAGGGGAGGTGAAAAGAAGTGAGGGGAGGTGAAAGGAAGTGAGGGGAGTTGAAAGGAAGTGAGAGGAGGTGAAAGGAAGTGAGAGGAGGGGAAATGAAATGAGGGGAGGTGAAAGGAAGTGAGGGGAGGTGAAAGGAAACGAGAAGAGGTGAAAGAAAGTGAGGGGAGGTGAAATGAAGTAAAGGGGGTGTGAAAGGAAGTGAAAGGAGGTGAAAGGAAGAGAGGGAAGGTGAAAGGAAGCGAGGGGAGTTGAAAGGAAGTGAGGGGAGGCGAAAGGAAATGAGGAGAGGTGAAAGGAAGTGAGTGGTGGTGAAATTAGTTAAGGGAATGTTAAAGGAAGTAAGAAGAGGTGAAAGGAAGTGAGGGAGGTGAAATAAAGTGAGAGAAGGTGAAATAAAGGTGAGGGGAGGTGAAAGGAAGTGAGGGAAGTTTAAAAGGAAGTAATTGGAGGTGAAAGGAAGTGAGAGAATGTGAAAGGAATCGAGGGTAGGTAAAAGGAAGTGAGGGGAGGCGAAAGGAAATGAGGAGAGGTGAAAGGAAGTGAGTGATGGTGAAATTAAGTAAGGGGATGTTAAAGGAAGTAATTGGAGTTGAAAGGAAGTAAGAGGAGGTGAAAGGAAGTGAGAGAATGTGAAAGGATGTGAGGGAAGGTGAAGGAAAGGGATGGGAGGTGAAATGAAGTGAGGGGAGGTGAAAGGAAGTGAGGGGAGTTGAAAGGAAGAGAGAAGAGGTGAAAGGAAATGAGGGGAGGTGAAAGGAAGTGAGGGGAGGTGAAAGGAAGTGAGGGGAGGTGAAAGGAAGAGAGAAGACGTGAAAGGAATTGAGGGGAGGTGAAAGGAAGTGAGGGGAGGTGAAAGGAATTGAGGGGAGGTTATAGAAAAGTGAGGGGAGGTGAAATGAAGTGAGGTGAGGTTAAGGGAAGTGAGGGGATGTTAAAGGAAGTGAGAGGAGGTGAAAGGAAGTAAGAGGAGGGGAAAAGAAGTGAGGGGAGTTGAAAGGATGTGGGGGGAGGTGAAAGGAAGTGAGGGGAGGGTGAAAGAAAGTGAGAAGAGGTGAAAGGAAGTGGATGGAGGTGAAAGGAAATGAGGGGAGGCGAAAGGATGTAAGGGGAGGTAAAATGAATATGAGGGGATGTTAAAGGAAATGAGGGGATGTGAAAGGAAGTGAGGGGAGGCGAAAGGATGTGAGGGGAGGTAAATGGAAGTGAGGGGATGTTAAAGGAAGTAGGGGGAGGTAAAAGTAAGTGAGGGGAGTTGAAAGAAAGTAAGAGAATATCATAGGTTGGTTGGGTTGGGTTGGGATTAAATGGGTTGGGTTGGGGTTTGATTGGGTTGGGTTGGGTTGGGTGGGGTTCGTTTGGGTTGGGTTGGGTTGGGTAGGTTGGGTTTGGTTGGGTTAAGTTGGGTTGGATATTGTGAGAGGAGGTGAATGGATGTGAGGGAATATTAAAAGAAGTAAGGGGAGGGTGAAAGGAAGTGAGAGGAGGTGAAAGAAAGTGAGGGGAGAAGAAAGGAAGTAAGTGGAAGTGAATGGAAGTGAGGGGAGGTAAAAGGAAGTAAGGGGAGTTGAAAAGAAGTGAGGGGAGATGAAAGAAATTGAGGGAAGGTGAAATAAGTGAGGGGAGGTGAATTGAAGAGAGTGGAGGTAAAGGAAGAGAGGAAAATTGATGGGAGGTGGGGGTGAGCGATTGGAGCTGAGGGGAAGTGAGGGAAAGTAAATAGATGTGAAAAGAGGTGAAAGAAAGTGAGGGGATGTAAAATGAAGTGAGAAAGGTGAGTGGAAGTGAGGGGAGGCTAAAGGAAGTGAGGTGGGGTGAAAGGAAGTAGGAGTAGGTGAAAGGAAGTGAGGAGAGGTGAAAGGAAATGAGGGAAGGTGAAAGGAAATGAGGGAAGGTGAATGGAAGTGAGGAAATATGAAAGGAATTGAAGGGAGGTGAAAAATAATGAGGGGAGGTAAAAGGAATGAAGAAATGTGAAAGGAAGCAAGGGAAGATGAAATAAATTGAAGGGAGGTGAAAGGAAGTGAGGGGAGGTGAAAGGAAGAGAGGGGAAATGAAAGGAAGTGAGGGGAGTTGAAAGGAAGTGAGGGAGGTGAATGGAATTGAGGGGAGGCGAAAGGAATTGAGGGGAGGAGAATGGATGTGAGGGGATGTTAAGAAAGTAAGGGGAGGTGAATGGAAGTGATGGGAGGTAAAATGAAGTGAGAGAATGTGAAAAGGAAGAAGTGAGAAAAGTTGAAAGAAAATGAGGAGAGATGAAAGAAAGTGAATGGAGGTGAAATGAAATGAGCGGAGGTGAAATGAAGTGAGGGGAGGTGAAAGAAATTGAGGGGAGGTGAAAGGAAGTGAGGGTAGAAGAAAGGAAGTGAGGGGTGGTGAAATGAAAAAAGGGGAGGTGAAAGGAAGTGAGGGGATGTTAAAGTAGGTAAGGGGAGGTGAAAGGAAGTGAGGGGAGGTGAAAGAAAGTTAGGGGATAGTGAAATGAAGTGAGGGGAGGTGAAAGGAAGTGAGGGGAGGTGAAAGAAATTGAGGGGAGGAGAAAGGAAATAAGGGGAGGTGAAATGAAGTCAGAGAATGTGAAAGGAATTGAGGGAAGGTGATAGAAAGAGAGGAGAGGTGAAAGGAAGTAAGGGGAGTTGAAAGGAAGTGAGGGGAGGTGAATTAAAGTGAGAGAATGTGAAAGGAATCAAGGGAAGGTGAAAGAAAGTGAGGGGAGGTGAAAGGAAATGAAGGGAGATGAAAGGAAGCAAGTGGAAATGAAAGAAATTGAGGGGAGGTGAAATGAAGTGAGGTGAGGTTAAAGGAATTGAGGGGATATTAAAGGAAGTGAGAGGATTGAAAGGAAGTGAGAGGATTGGAAAAGAAGTGAGGGGAGGTGAATGGAAGTGAGGGGATGTTATAGAAAGTAAGGGGAAGTGAATGGAAGTGAGGGGAGGTAAAAGGAAGTAAGGGGAGGTGAAAGGAAGTGAGGGGAGGTGAAAGGAAACGAGTAGAGGTGAAAGAAAGTGAGGGGTGGTGAAATGAAGTGAGGGGGTTGAAAGGAAGTGAGGGGAGTTGAAATAAAGTAAGGGGAGGTTAAACGAACTGAGGGGAGGCTAAAGGAAGCGAGGGGAGGTGACAGAAAGTGAGAGAATGTGAAAGGTTGGTTGGGTTGGGTTGGGTTAAGTTGGGTTGGGTTGGGTTGTTTTGGGTTGGGTTGGGTTGGGTTGGGTTGGTTAGGGTTGGTTTGGGTTGGGTTGGTTTGGGATGTGTTGGGTTGGGTTGGGTTGTGTTGGGTTGAGATGGGATGGGTTGTGTTGGTTTGGGTTGGGTTGGGTTGGGTTGGTTTGGGTTAGGTTGGGTTAAGTAAGGGGAGGTGAATGGAAGTGAAAGTATGTTAAAGGAAGTAAGGGGAGGTGAATGTATGTGAATGGAGGTAAAAGAAAGTGAGGGGAGGTGAAATGAAATGAGTAGAGGTGAAAGGAAGTGAGGGGAGGTGAAAGGAAGAGAGGAGAGGTGAAAGGAAATGAGGGGTGGTGAAAGGAAGTAAGGGGAGGTGAAAGGAAGTGAGGGGAGGTAAAAGAAAGTGAGGGGAGATAAAGTAAAGTGAGAGGAGGTTAAAGGAAGTGAAGGGATGTTAAAGGAGGTGAGGAGAGGTGAAAGGAAGTGAGGGGAGGAGAAAAGAAGAGAGGGGAGGTGAAATGAAGTGAGAAGAGGTGAAAGGAAGTGGGGGTAGGTGATATAAAGTAAGGGGAGGTGAAAGAAAGAGAGGGGAGGTGAAAGGAATTGAGGGGAGGTGAAAGGAAGTGAGGGAAGGTGAAAGGAAGTGAGGGGTGGTAAAATGAAATAAGGGGAGGTGAAAGGAAGTGAGGGGATGTTAAAGAAAATAAGGGGAGGTGAAAGGAAGTGAGGGGAGGTGAAATAAAGTGAGGGAATGTGAAATGAAATGAGGGGAGGTGAAAGGAAGTGAGGGGAGGTGAAAGAAATTGAGGGGAGAAGAAAGAAAATAAGGGGAGGTGAAAGGAAGTGAGAGAATGTGAAAGGAATTGAGGGAAGGTGATAGAAAGAGAGGAAAGGTGAAAGGAAGTGATTGGAGGTGAAAGGAATTGAGGGGAGGTGAATGAAAGAGAGAGAATGTGAAAGGAAGTAAGGGAAGGTGAAAGAAAGTGAGGGGAGGTTAAAGGAAATGAGGGGAGATGAAAGGAAGCAAGGGGAAATGAAAGAAAGTGAGGGGAGGAGAAATGAAGTGAGGTGAGGTTAAAGGAAGTGAGGGGATGTTAAAGGAAGTGAGAGGAGGTGAACGGAAGTGAGAGGAGGGGAAAAGAAGTGAGGGGAGGTGAAAGGAAGTGAGGGGACGTGAAGGAAACGAGAAGAGGTGAAAGAAAGTGAGGGGTGGTGAAATGAAGAGAGGGGAGGTGAAAGGAAGCGAGGGGAGTTGAAAGTAAGTGAGGGGAGGCGAAAGGAAATGAGGAGAGGTGAAAGAAAGTGAGTGGTGGTAATATTAGGTAAGGGGATGTTAAAGGAAGTAAGGGGAGGTGAAAGGAAGTGAGGGGAGGTGAAATAAAGTGAGGGAAGGTGAAATGAAGTGAGGGGAGGTGAAAGGAAGTGAGGGGAGTTAAAAGGAAGTAAGGGGAGGTGAAAGATAGTGAGATAATGTGAAAGGAAGCGAGGGGAGGTAAAAGGAAGTGAGGGGAGGCGAAAGGAAATGAGGAGAGGTGAAAGGAAGTGAGTGATGGTGAAATTAAGTAAGGGGATGTTAAAGGAAGTAAGTGGAGTTGAAAGGAAGTAAGGTGAGGTGAAAGGAAGTGAGAGAATGTGAAAGGATGTGAGGGAAGGTGAAGGAAAGGGATGGGAGGTGAAATGAAGTGAGGGGAGGTGAAAGGAAGTGAGGGGAGGTGAAAGGAAGTGAGAAGAGGTTAAAGGAAATGAGGGGAGGTGAAAGGAAGTGAGGGGGTGTTAAAAGGAAGTGAGGGGAGGTGAAAGGAAGAGAGAAGAGGTGAAAGGAATTGAGGGGAGGTGAAGGGAAGTGAGGGGAGGTGAAAGGAAGTGAGGGGAGGCTATAGAAAGTGAGGGGAGGTGAAATGAAGTGAGGTGAGGTTAAAGGAAGTGACGGGATGTTAAAGGAAGTGAGAGGAGGTGAAAGGAAGGGAGAGGAGGGGAAAAGAAGTGAGGGGAGGTGAAAGGATGTGGGGGGAGGTGAAAGGAAGTGAGAGGAGGTGAAAGGAAGTGAGAAGAGGTGAAAGGAAGTGGATGCAGGTGAAAGGAAGTGAGGGGAGGCGAAAGGATGTAAGGGGAGGTAAATGGATGTGAGGGGATGTTAAAGGAAGTAAGGGGAGGTAAAAGTAAGTGAGGGGAGTTGAAAGAAAGTAAGAGAATATCATAGGTTGTTTGGGTTGGGTTGGGATTGGATGGGTTTTGTTGGGTTTGATTGGGTTGGGTTGGGTTGGGTTGGGTGGGGTTCGTTTGGGTTGGGTTGGGTTGGGTAAGTTTGGGTTTGGTTGGGTTGGGTTGGGTTATGTGAGAGGAGGTTAATGGATGTGAGGGGATGTTAAAAGAAGTAAGGGGAGGTAAAAGTAAGTGAGGGGAGTTGAAAGAAAGTAAGAGAATATCATAGGTTGGTTGGGTTGGGTTGGGATTGGATGGGTTGGGTTGGGTTTGATTGGGTTGGGTTGGGTTGGGTTGGGTGGGGTTCGTTTGGGTTGGGTTGGGTAAGTTTGGGTTTGGTTGGGTTGGGTTGGGTTATATGAGAGGAGGTTAATGGATGTGAGGGGATGTTAAAAGATGTAAGGGGAGGTGAAAGAAGTGAGAGGAGGTGAAAGAAAGTGAGGGGAGAAGAAAGGAAGTAAGTGGAAGTGAATGGAAGTGAGGAAAGGTGAAAGGAAGCGACAGGAGGTGAAAGAAGTTGAGAAAAGCTGAATGGAAGTGAGGGTAGGTGAAAAGAAGTGAGGGGGGATGAAAGGAATTAGGAGTAGGCGAAACGAAGTTAGGAGAGGTTAAAGGAATTGAGGGAAGGTGAAAGGAAGTGATGGAAGGTGAATGGAAGTGAGGTAAGGTGAAAGGTAGTGAAGGGAGGGGAAAGATAGTTAGGGGAGCTAAAAGGAAATAAGGGGAGGTAAAAGGATTTGAAAGAATGTGAAAGGCAGCGAAGGAAGGTGAAGGAAAGTGAGGAGAGGTGAAAGGAAGTGAGGGGAGGTGAAAGGAAGTGAGGGGAGGCAAAAGGAAGTAAGGTGAGTTGAAAAGAATTGAGGGGAGATGAAAGAAAGTGAGGGGAGGTGAAATAAAGTGAGGGGAGGTGAAAGGAAGAGAGTGGAGGTGAAAGGAAAAGTGATGGGAGGTGGGGGGGGAGCGATGGGTGCTGAGGGGAAGTGAGGGAAAGTAAATAAATGTGCAAAGAGGTGAAAGAAAGTGAGGGGATGTAAAATGAAGTGAGGAAAGGTGAGTGGAAGTGAGGGGAGGCTAAAGGAAAAGAGGTGGGGTGAAAGGAAGTAGGACTAGGTGAAAGGAAGTGAGGAGAGGTGAAAGGAAATGAGGGAAGGTGAAAGGAAATGAGGGAAGGTGAATGGAAGTGAGGAAATATGAAAGGAATTGAAAGGGGGGTGAAAAATAATGAGGTGAGGTAAAAGGAAATAAGGGGAGGTAAAAGGAATGAAGAAAAGTGAAAGGAAGCAAGGGAAGATGAAATAAATTGAAGGGAGGTGAAAGGAAGTGAGGGGAGGTGAAAGGAAGTGAGGGGAGATGAAAGGAAGAGTGGGGAGGTGAAAGGAAGTGAGGGGAGGTGAATGAAAGTGAGAGAATGTGAAAGGAAGCGAGGGAAGGTGAAAGGAAGTTAGGCGAGGTAAAAGGAAGAGAGTGGAGGTGAAAGGAAGGAAGAGAGGGGAGGTGAAAGGAAGTGAGGGGATTTGAAAGGAAGTGAGGGGAGGTGAATGGAATTGAAGGGAGGCAAAAGGAATTGAGGGGAGGTGAATGGAAGTGAGGGGATGTTAAAGAAAGTAAGGGGAGGTGAAAGGAAGTGATGGGAGGTAAAATGATGTGAGAGAATGTGAAAGGAAGTGAGAAAATGTAAAAGAAAATGAGGAGAGATGAAAGAAAGTGAATGGAGGTGAAAGGAAATGAGCGGAGGTGAAATGAAGAGAGGGGCGGTGAAAGGAAGTGAGGGGAGGTAAAAGGAATTGAGGGGAGGTGAAAGGAAGTGAGGGGAGGAGAAAGGAAATAAGGGGAGGTGAAAGAAAGTGAGAGAATGTGAAAGGAATTGAGGGAAGGTGATAGAAAGAGTGGAGAGGTGAAAGGAAGTAAGGGGAGTTGAAAGGAAGTGAGGGGAGGTGAATGAAAGAGAGAGAATGTGAAAGGAAGTAAGGGAAGGGGAAAGAAAGTGAGGGGAGGTGAAAGGAAATGAGGGGAGATGAAAGGAAGCAAGTGGAAATGAAAGAAATTGAGGGGAGGTGAAATGAAGTAAGGTGAGGTTAAAGGAAGTGAGGGGATATTAAAGGAAGTGAGAGGATTGAAAGGAAGTGAGAGGATTGGAAATGAAGTGAGGGGAGGTGAATGGAAGTGAGGGGATGTTATAGAAAGTAAGGGGAAGTGAATGGAAGTGAGGGGAGGTAAAAGGAAGTAAGGGGAAGTGAAAGGAAGTGAGGGGAGGTGAAAGAAAACGAGTAGAGGTGAAAGAAAGTCAGGGGTGGTGAAATGAAGTGAGGGGAGGTGAAAGGAAGTGAGGGGAAATGAAAGGAAGAGAGGAGAGATGAAAGAAGGCGAGGGGATTTGAAAGGAAATGTGGGGAGGCGAAAGGAAATGAGGGGAGGTGAAAGGAAGTGAGGGGTGGTGAAATTAAGTAAGGGGAGCTGAAAGAAAGTGAAGGAATGTTAAAGGAAGTGAGGGGAGGTGAAAGGTAGTGAGGGGAGGTAAAAGGAAGTAAGGAGAGGTGAAAGGAAGTGAGATCATGTGAAAGGAAGTGAGGGAAGATGAAAGAAAGGGATGGGAGGTGAAAGGAAGTGAGGGGAAGTGAAAGGAAGTGATGGGAGGCAAAAGGAATTGAGGGGAGGTAAATAAAATAGAGAGAATGTGAGAGGAAGACAGGGAAGGTGAAAGAAAGTAAGGGGAGGTGAAAGGAAGTGAGAAGAGGTAAAGGAAGTGAGAGAATGTGAAAGGAAGCAAGAAGAGATGAAAGAAATTGAGGGTAGGTGAAATGAAGCGAGCAAAGAGGTGAAAGAAAGTGAGGGGATGTAAAATGAAGTGAGGAAAGGTGAGAGGAAGTGAAGGGAGGCTAAAGGAAGTGAGGTGAGGTGAAAGGAAGTAGGAGTAGGTGAAAGGAAGTGAGGAGAGGTAAAAGGAAATGAGGGAAGGTGAAAGGAAATGAGGTAAGGTGAATGGAAGTGAGGAAATATGAAAGGAATTGATGGGAGGTGAAAAATAATGAGGGGAGGTAAAAGGAAATAAGGGGAGGTAAAAGGAATGAATAAATGTGAAAGGAAGCAAGGGAAGATAAAATAAAATGAAGGGAGGTGAATGGAAGTGAGGGGAGGTGAAGGGAAGTGAGGGGAGATGAAAGGAAGAGTGGGGAGGTGAAAGGAAGTGAGGGGAGGTGAATGAAAGTGAGAGAATGTGAAAGGAAGCGAGGGAAGGTGAAAGGAAGTGAGGCGAGGTAAAGGAAGAGAAGGGAGGTGAAAGGAAGAGAGGGGAGGTGAAAGGAAGCGAGGGGAGTTGAAAGGAAGAGAGGGGAGGTGATTGGAAGTGAGGGGGAGGCCAAAGGAATTGAGGGGAGTTGAATGGAAGTGAGGGGATGTTAAAGAAAGTAAGGGGAGGTAAAAGGAAGTGATGGGATAAAAAATGAAGTGAGAGAATGTGAAAGGAAGTGAGAAAAGGTGAAAGAAAATGAGGGGAGATGAAAGGAAGTCAATGGAGGTGAAAGGAAATGAGCGGAGGTGAAAGGAAGTGAGGGGAGATGAAAGGAAGAGTGGAAAAGTGAAAGGAAGTGAGAGAGGTGAATGAAAGTGAGAGAATGTGAAAGAAAGCGAGGGAAGGTTAAAGGAAGTGAGAAAAGGTAAAAGAAAATGAGGAGAGATGAAAGAAAGTGAATGGAGGTGAAAGGAAATGAGCAGAGGTGAAATGAAGAGAGGGGAGGTGAAAGGAAGTGAGGGGAGGTGAAAGGAATTGAGAGGAGGTGAAAGGAAGTGAGGGGATTTGAAAGGAAGTGAGGGGAGGTGAATGGAATTGAAGGGAGGCAAAAGGAATTGAGGGGAGGTGAATGGAAGTGAGGGGATGTTAAAGAAAGTAAGTAAGGTGAAAGGAAGTGATGGGAGGTAAAATGAAGTGAGAGAATGTGAAAGGAAGTGAGAAAAGGTAAAAGAAAATGAGGAGAGATGAAAGAAAGTGAATGGAGGTGAAAGGAAATGAGCGGAGGTGAAATGAAGAGAGGGGAGGTGAAAGGAAGTGAGGGGAGGTGAAAGGAATTGAGGGGAGGTGAAAGGAAGTGAGGGGAGTTGAAAGGAAGTGAGGGGTGCTGAAATGAAATAAGGGGAGGTGAATGGAAGTGAGGGGATGTTAAAGTAAGTAAGGGGAGGTGAGAGGAAGTGAGGGGAGGTGAAATAAAGTGAGGGAAGGTGAAATGAAGTGAGGAGAGGTGAAAGGAAGTGAGGGGAGGTGAAAGAAATTTAGGGGAGGAGAAAGGAAATAAGGGGAGGTGAAAGGAAGTGAGAGAATGTGAAAGGAATTGAGGGAAGGTGATAGAAAGAGAGGAGAGGTGAAAGGAAGTAAGGGGAGTTGAAAGGAAGTGAGTGGAGGTGAATGAAAGAGAGAGAATGTAAAAGGAAGTAAGGGAAGGTGAAAGAAAGTGAGGGGAGGTGAAAGGAAATGAGGGGAGATGAAAGGAAGCAAGTGGAAATGAAAGAAACGAGGGGAGTTGAAATGAAGTGAGGTGAGGTTAAAGGAAGTGAGGGGATATTAAAGGAAGTGAGAGGATTGAAAGGAAGTGAGAGGATTGGAAAAGAAGTGAGGGGAGGTGAATGGATGTGAGGGGATGTTATAGAAAGTAAGGGGAAGTGAATGGAAGTGAGGGGAGGTAAAAGGAAGTAAGGGGAGGTGAAAGGAAGTGAGGGGAGGTGAAAGAAAACGAGTAGAGGTGAAAGAAAGTCAGGGGTGGTGAAATGAAGTGAGGGGGGGTGAAAGGAAGTGAGGGGAAATGAAAGGAAGTGAGGGGAGGTGAAAGAAAGCGAGGGGATTTGAAAGGAAATGTGGGGAGGCGAAAGGAAATGAGGGGAGGTGAAAGGAAGTGAGGGGTGGTGAAATTAAGTAAGGGGAGCTGAAAGAAAGTAAAGGAATGTTAAAGGAAGTGAGGGGAGGTGAAAGGTAGTGAGGGGAGGTAAAAGGAAGTAAGGAGAGGTGAAAGGAAGTGAGATCATGTGAAAGGAAGTGAGGGAAGGTGAAAGAAAGGGATGGGAGGTGAAAGGAATTGAGGGGAAGTGAAAGGAAGTGATGGGAGGCAAAAGGAATTGAGGGGAGGTAAATAAAATAGAGAGAATGTGAGAGGAAGACAGGGAAGGTGAAAGAAAGTGAGGGGAGGTGAAAGGAAGTGAGAAGAGGTAAAGGAAGTGAGAGAATGTGAAAGGAAGCGAGAAGAGATGAAAGAAAGGGAGGGTAGGTGAAATGAAGCGAGCAAAGAGGTTAAAGAAAGTGAGGGGATGTAAAATGAAGTGAAGAAAGGTGAGAGGAAGTGAAGGGAGGCTAAAGGAAGTGAGGTGAGGTGAAAGGAAGTAGGAGTAGGTGAAAGGAAGTGAGGAGAGGTGAAAGGAAATGAGGGAAGGTGAAAGGAAATGAGGTAAGGTGAATGGAAGTGAGGAAATATGAAAGGAATTGATGGGAGGTGAAAAATAATGAGGGGAGGTAAAAGGAAATAAGGGGAGGTAAAAGGAATGAATAAATGTGAAAGGAAGCAAGGGAAGATAAAATAAAATGAAGGGAGGTGAATGGAAGTGAGGGGAGGTGAAGGGAAGTGAGGGGAGATGAAAGGAAGAGTGGGGAGGTGAAAGGAAGTGAGGGGAGGTGAATGAAAGTGAGAGAATGTGAAAGGAAGCGAGGGAAGGTGAAAGGAAGTGAGGCGAGGTAAAGGAAGAGAAGGGAGGTGAAAGGAAGAGAGGGGAGGTGAAAGGAAGCGAGGGGAGTTGAAAGGAAGAGAGGGGAGGTGATTGGAAGTGAGGGGAGGCCAAAGGAATTGAGGGGAGTTGAATGGAAGTGAGGGGATGTTAAAGAAAGTAAGGGGAGGTAAAAGGAAGTGATGGGATAAAAAATGAAGTGAGAGAATGTGAAAGGAAGTGAGAAAAGGTGAAAGAAAATGAGGGGAGATGAAAGGAAGTCAATGGAGGTGAAAGGAAATGAGCGGAGGTGAAAGGAAGTGAGGGGAGATGAAAGGAAGAGTGGAAAAGTGAAAGGAAGTGAGAGAGGTGAATGAAAGTGAGAGAATGTGAAAGAAAGCGAGGGAAGGTTAAAGGAAGTGAGAAAAGGTAAAAGAAAATGAGGAGAGATGAAAGAAAGTGAATGGAGGTGAAAGGAAATGAGCAGAGGTGAAATGAAGAGAGGGGAGGTGAAAGGAAGTGAGGGGAGGTGAAAGGAATTGAGAGGAGGTGAAAGGAAGTGAGGGGATTTGAAAGGAAGTGAGGGGAGGTGAATGGAATTGAAGGGAGGCAAAAGGAATTGAGGGGAGGTGAATGGAAGTGAGGGGATGTTAAAGAAAGTAAGTAAGGTGAAAGGAAGTGATGGGAGGTAAAATGAAGTGAGAGAATGTGAAAGGAAGTGAGAAAAGGTAAAAGAAAATGAGGAGAGATGAAAGAAAGTGAATGGAGGTGAAAGGAAATGAGCGGAGGTGAAATGAAGAGAGGGGAGGTGAAAGGAAGTGAGGGGAGGTGAAAGGAATTGAGGGGAGGTGAAAGGAAGTGAGGGGAGTTGAAAGGAAGTGAGGGGTGCTGAAATGAAATAAGGGGAGGTGAATGGAAGTGAGGGGATGTTAAAGTAAGTAAGGGGAGGTGAAAGGAAGTGAGGGGAGGTGAAATAAAGTGAGGGAAGGTGAAATGAAGTGAGGAGAGGTGAAAGGAAGTGAGGGGAGGTGAAAGAAATTTAGGGGAGGAGAAAGGAAATAAGGGGAGGTGAAAGGAAGTGAGAGAATGTGAAAGGAATTGAGGGAAGGTGATAGAAAGAGAGGAGAGGTGAAAGGAAGTAAGGGGAGTTGAAAGGAAGTGAGTGGAGGTGAATGAAAGAGAGAGAATGTAAAAGGAAGTAAGGGAAGGTGAAAGAAAGTGAGGGGAGGTGAAAGGAAATGAGGGGAGATGAAAGGAAGCAAGTGGAAATGAAAGAAACGAGGGGAGTTGAAATGAAGTGAGGTGAGGTTAAAGGAAGTGAGGGGATATTAAAGGAAGTGAGAGGATTGAAAGGAAGTGAGAGGATTGGAAAAGAAGTGAGGGGAGGTGAATGGATGTGAGGGGATGTTATAGAAAGTAAGGGGAAGTGAATGGAAGTGTGGGGAGGTAAAAGGAAGTAAGGGGAGGTGAAAGGAAGTGAGGGGAGGTGAAAGAAAACGAGTAGAGGTGAAAGAAAATCAGGGGTGGTGAAATGAAGTGAGGGGGGGTGAAAGGAAGTGAGGGGAAATGAAAGGAAGTGAGGGGAGGTGAAAGAAAGCGAGGGGATTTGAAAGGAAATGTGGGGAGGCGAAAGGAAATGAGGGGAGGTGAAAGGAAGTGAGGGGTGGTGAAATTAAGTAAGGGGAGCTGAAAGAAAGTAAAGGAATGTTAAAGGAAGTGAGGGGAGGTGAAAGGTAGTGAGGGGAGGTAAAAGGAAGTAAGGAGAGGTGAAAGGAAGTGAGATCATGTGAAAGGAAGTGAGGGAAGGTGAAAGAAAGGGATGGGAGGTGAAAGGAATTGAGGGGAAGTGAAAGGAAGTGATGGGAGGCAAAAGGAATTGAGGGGAGGTAAATAAAATAGAGAGAATGTGAGAGGAAGACAGGGAAGGTGAAAGAAAGTGAGGGGAGGTGAAAGGAAGTGAGAAGAGGTAAAGGAAGTGAGAGAATGTGAAAGGAAGCGAGAAGAGATGAAAGAAAGTGAGGGTAGGTGAAATGAAGCGAGCAAAGAGGTGAAAGAAAGTGAGGGGATGTAAAATGAAGTGAAGAAAGGTGAGAGGAAGTGAAGGGAGGCTAAAGGAAGTGAGGTGAGGTGAAAGGAAGTAGGAGTAGGTGAAAGGAAGTGAGGAGAGGTGAAAGGAAATGAGGGAAGGTGAAAGGAAATGAGGTAAGGTGAATGGAAGTGAGGAAATATGAAAGGAATTGATGGGAGGTGAAAAATAATGAGGGGAGGTAAAAGGAAATAAGGGGAGGTAAAAGGAATGAATAAATGAGAAAGGAAGCAAGGGAAGATAAAATAAAATGAAGGGAGGTGAAGGGAAGTGAGGGGAGGTGAAGGGAAGTGAGGGGAGATGAAAGGAAGAGTGGGGAGGTGAAAGGAATTGAGGGGAGGTGAATGAAAGTGAGAGAATGTAAAAGGAAGCGAGGGGAGGTGAAAGGAAGTGAGGGGAGTTGAAAGGAAGAGAGGGGAGTTGAATGGAAGTGAGGGGATGTTAAAGAAAGTAAGGGGAGGTGAAAGGAAGTGATGGGATAAAAAATGAAGTGAGAGAATGTGAAAGGAAGTGAGAAAAGGTGAAAGAAAATGAGGGGAGATGAAAGGAAGTCAATGGAGGTGAAAGGAAATGAGCGGAGATGAAAGGAAGTGAGGGGAGATGAAAGGAAGAGTGGAAAGGTGAAAGGAAGTGAGAGAGGTGAATGAAAGTGAGAGAATGTGAAAGAAAGCGAGGGAAGGTGAAAGGAAGTGAGAAAAGGTAAAAGAAAATGAGGAGAGATGAAAGAAAGTGAATGGAGGTGAAAGGAAATAAGCGGAGGTGAAATGAAGAGAGGGGAGGTGAAAGGAAGTGAGGGGAGGTGAAAGGAATTGAGGGGAGGTAAAAGGAAGTGAGGGAGGTTGAAAGGAAGTGAGGGGTGGTGAAATGAAATAAGGGGAGGTGAAAGGAAGTGAGGGGATGTTAAAGTAAGTGAGGGGAGGTGAAAGGAAGTGAGGGGAGGTGAAATAAAGTGAGGGAAGGTGAAATGAAGTGAGGAGAGATGAAAGGAAGTGAGGGGAGGTGAAAGAAAATGAGGGGAGGAGAAAGGAAATAAGGGGAGGTGAAAGGAAGTGAGAGAATGTGAAAGGAATTGAGGGAAGGTGATAGAAAGAGAGGAGAGGTGAAAGGAAGTAAGGGGAGTTGAAAGGAAGTGAGTGGAGGTGAATGAAAGAGAGAGAATGTGAAAGGATGTAAGGGAAGGTGAAAGAAAGTGAGGGGAGGTGAAAGGAAATGAGGGGAGATGAAAGGAAGCAAGTGGAAATGAAAGAAACGAGGGGAGTTGAAATGAAGTGAGGTGAGGTTAAAGGAAGTGAGGGGATATTAAAGGAAGTGAGAGGATTGAAAGGAAGTGAGAGGATTGGAAAAGAAGTGAGGGGAGGTGAATGGATGTGAGGGGATGTTATAGAAAGTAAGGGGAAGTGAATGGAAGTGAGCGGAGGTAAAAGGAAGTAAGGGGAGGTGAAAGGACGTGAGAGGAGGTGAAAGAAAACGAGTAGAGGTGAAAGAAAATCAGGGGTGGTGAAATGAAGTGAGGGGGGGTGAAAGGAAATGAGTGGAAATGAAAGGAAGAGAGGAGAGATGAAAGAAAGCGAGGGGATTTGAAAGGAAATGTGGGGAGGCGAAAGGAAATGAGGGGAGGTGAAAGGAAGTGAGGGGTGGTGAAATTAAGTAAGGGGAGCTGAAAGAAAGTAAGGGGATGTTAAAGGAAGTGAGGGGAGGTGAAAGTTAGTGAGGGGAGGTAAAAGGAAGTAAGGAGAGGTGAAAGGAAGTGAGATCATGTGAAAGGAAGTGAGGGAAGGTGAAAGAAAGGGATGGTAGGTGAAAGGAAGTGAGGGGAAGTGAAAGGAAGTGATGGGAGGCAAAAGGAATTGAGGGGAGGTAAATAAAATAGAGAGAATGTGAGAGGAAGACAGGGAAGGTGAAAGAAAGTGAAGGGAGGTGAAAGGAAGTGAGAAGAGGTAAAGGAAGTGAGAGAATGTGAAAGGAAGCGAGAAGAGATGAAAGAAAGTGAGGGTAGGTGAAATGAAGCGAGCAAAGAGGTGAAAGAAAGTGAGGGGATGTAAAATGAAGCGAGGAAAGGTGAGAGGAAGTGAGGGGAGGCTAAAGGAAGTGAGGTGGGGTGAAAGGAAGTAGGAGTAGGTGAAAGGAAGTGAGGAGAGGTGAAAGAAAGTGAGAAAAGGTAAAAGAAAATGAGGGGAGATGAAAGGAAGTGAATGGAGGAGAAAGGAAATGAGCGGAGGTGAAAGGAAGAGAGGGGTGGTAAAAGGAAGTGAGGGGAGGTGAAAGGAAGTGAGGGGAGGTGAAAAGAAGTGAGGGGAGGTATAAGGAAGTGAGGGGTGGTGAAATGAAATAAGGGGAGGTGAAAGGAAGTGAGGGGATGTTAAAGTAAGTAAGGGGAGGTGAAAGGAAGTGAGGGGAGGTGAAATCAAGTGAGGGAAGGTGAAAAGAAGTGAGGGGAGGTGAAAGGAAGTGAGGGGAGGTGAAAGAAATTGAGGGGAGGAGAAAGGAAATAAGGGGAGTTGAAAGGAGGTGAGAGAATGTGAAAGGAATTGAGAAAAGGTGATAGAAAGATAGGAGAGGTGAAAGGAAGTTAGGGGAGTTGAAAGGAAGTGAGGGGAGGTGAATGAAAGAGAGAGAATGTGAAAGGAAGTGAAAGGAGGGGAAAAGATGTGAGGGGAGGTGAATGGAAGTGAGGGGATGTTAAAGAAATTAAGGGGAAGTGAATGGAAGTGAGGGGAGGTAAAAGAAAGTAAGGGTAGGTGAAAGGAAGTGAGGGGAGTTGAAAGGAAACGAGTAGAGGTGAAAGAAAGTGAGGGGAGGTGAAATGAAGTGAGAGGGGGGTGAAAGGAATTGAGGGGAGGTGAAAGGAAGTGAGGGGCCGTGAAATTAAGTAAGGGGAGGTGAAAGAAAGTGATAGAATGTGAAAGGAAGTGAGGGAAGGTGAAAGAAAGGGATGGAAGGTGAAAGGAAGTGAGGGGAAGTGAAAGGAAGTGATGGGAGGCAAAAGGAAGTGAGGGGAGGTAAATGAAAGAGAGAGAATGTGAAAGGAAGACAGGGAAGGTGAAAGAAATTGAGGGGAGTTGAAAGGAAGTGAGGGGAGGTAATGGAAGTAAGGAGAGCTGAAAGGAAATGATAGAATGTGAAAAGAAGTGAGAGAAGGTGAAAGAATGGGATGGGAGGTGAAAGGAAGTGAGGAAGAGTGAAAGGAAGAGAGGAGAGGTGAACGGAAATGAGGGGAGGTAAAAGAAAGTGAGGGGAGATGAAGTAAAGTGAGGGGAGGTTAAAGGAAGTGAAGGGATGTTAAAGGAAGTGAGGAGAGGTGAAAGGAAGTGAGGGGAGGAGAAAAGAAGTGAGGGGAGGTGAAAGGAAGTGAGAAGAGGTGAAAGGAAGTGGGGGGAGGTGATATAAAGTAAGAAGAGGTGAAAGATAGAGAGGGGAAGTGAAAGGAAGTGTGGGGAGGTGAAAGGAAGTGAGGGGAGGTGAAAGGAAGTGAGGGGAGGTGAAAGGAAGTGAGGGGTGGTGAAATGAAATAAAGGGAGGTGAAAGGAAGTGAGGGGATGTTAAAGTTAGTAGGGGGAGGTGAAAGGAAGTTAGGGGAGGTGAAATAAAGTGAGGGAAGGTGAAATGATGTGAGGGGAGGTGAAAGGAAGTGAGGGGAGTTGAAAGAAATTGAGGGAAGGAGAAAGCAAATAAGGGGAGGTGAAAGGAAGTGAGAGAATGTGAAAGGAATTGAGGGAAGGTGATAGAAAGAGAGGAGAGGTGAAATGAAGTGAGGGAAGGTGAAAGGAAGTGAGGGGAGGTGAATGAAAGTGAGGGGAGGTGAATGGAAATGAGGGAAGATGAAAGGAAGCAAGGAGAAATGAAAGAAAGTAAGGGGAGGAGAAATGAAGTGAGGTGAGGTTAAAGGAAGTGAGGGGATGTTAAAGGAAGTAAGAGGAGGTGAAAGGAAGTGAGAGGAGGGGAAAAGAAGTGAGGGGAGTTGAAAGGAAACGAGAATAGGTAAAAGAAAGTGAGGGGAGGTGAAATGAAGTGAGGGGATGTGAAAGGTAGTGAGGGGAGGTGAAAGGAAGAGAGGGGAGGTGAAAGGAAGCGAGAGGAGGTGAAAGAAAGTGAGGGGAGGCTAAAGGAAATGAGGAGAGGTGAAAGGAAGTGAATGGTGGTGAAATTAAGTAAGTGGATGTTAAAGGAAGTAAGGGGAGGTGAAAGGAAGTGAGGGGAGGTGAAATAAAGTGAGGGAAGGTAAAATGAAGTGAGGGGAGGCGAAAGGAAGTGAGGGGAGTTAAAAGGAAGTAAGGGGAGGTGAAAGGAAATGAGAGAATGTGAAAGGAAGTGAGGGAATGTGAAGGAAAGGCATAAGAGATGAAAGGAAGTGAGGGGAGGTGAAAGGAAGTTATGGGAGGCACAAGGAAGTGAGGGGAGGTAAATGAAAGAGAGAGAATGTGAAAGGAAGACAGGGAAGGTGAAAGAAAGTGAGGGGAGGTGAAATGAAGTGTGGGAAGATGAAAGGAATTGAGGGGAGGTGAAAGGAAGAGAGAAGAGGTGAAAGGAATTGAGGGGAGGTGAAAGGAAGTGAGGGGAGGTGAAAGGAATTGAGGGGAGGTGAAATAAAGTGAAGGGAGGTGAAATGAAGTGAGGTGATGTTAAAGTGGTTGAGGGGATGTTAAAGGAAGTGAGAGGAGGTGAAAGGAAGTGAGAGGAGGGGAAAAGAAGTGAGGGGAGGTGAAAGGAAGTGGCAGGAGTTGAAAGGAAGTAAGGGGAGGTGAAAGGACGTGAGAAGAGGTGAAAGGAAGTGGATGGAGGTGAAAGGAAATGAGAGGAGGCGAAAGGATGTAAGGGGAGTTAAATGGAATTGAGGGGATGTTAAAGGAAATGAGGGGAGGTGAAAGGAAGTGAGGGGAGGCGAAAGGATGTGAGGGGAGGTAAATGGAAGTGAGGGGATGTTAAGGAAGTAAGGGGAGGTAAAAGTAAGTGAGGGGAGTTAAAAGAAAGTAAGAGAATATCAAAGGTTGGTTGGGTTGGGTTGGGATGGGATGGGTTGGGTTTGGTTGGATTGGGTTGGGTTGGGTTGGGTGGGGTTCGGTTGGGTTGGGTTGGGTTGGGTAGGGTTGTGTTTGGTAGGGTTGGGTTGGGTTATGTGAGAGGAGGTGATTGGAAGTAAGGGGATGTTAAAATAAATAATAGGAGGTAAAAGGAAGTGAGAGGAGGTGAAAGAAAGTGACGGGAGAAGAAAGCAAGTAAGTGGAAGTGAATGGAAGTGAGGAAAAGTGATAGGAAGCGACAGGAGGTGAAAGAAGTTGAGGGAAGCTGAATGGAAGTGAGGAAAGGTGAAAGGAAGTGAGGGTAGGTGAAAAGAAGTGAGGGGGGGTGAAAGGAATTAGAAGTAGGTGAAACGAAATGAGGAGAGGTGAAAGAAAATGAGGGAAGATGAAAGGAAGTGAGGGAAGGTGAAAGGAAGTGAAGGGAGGTGAAAGATATTTAGGGGAGATAAAAGGAAATAAGGGGAGGTAAAAGGATGTGAAAGAATGTGAAAGGCAGCAAAGGAAAGTTAAAGAAAGTGAGGAGAGGTGAAAGGAAGTGAGGGGAGATAAAAGGAAGTGAGGGGAGGTGATTGGAAGTGAGGGGAGGTGAAAGGAAGTGAGGGGAGTTCAAATACAGTAATGGGAGGTGAAACGAACTGAGGGGTGGCGAAAGGAAGTGAGGGGAGGTGACAGAAAATGAGAGAATGTGAAAGGTTGGTTGGGTTGGGTTGGGTTTAGTTGGGTTGGGTTAATTTGGGTTGGGTTGGGTTGTTTTGGGTTGGTTTGGGTGGGTTGGGTTGGTTAGGGTTGGGTTCGGTTGGGTTGGTTTGGGTTGTGTTGGTTTGTGTTGGGTTGGGTTGGGATGGGATGAGTTGTGTTGGTTTGGGTTGGGTTGGGTTGGGTTGGTTTGGGTTGGGTTGGGTTAAGTGAAGGGAGGTGAATAAAAGTGAAAGTATGTTAAAGGAAGTAAGGGGAGGTGAAAGTATGTGAAAGAAGGTAAAAGAAAGTGAGGGGAGGTGAAATGAAGTGAGTAGAGGTGAAAGGAAGTGAGGGGAGGTGAAAGGAAGAGAGGAGAGGTGAACGGAAATGAGGGGAGGTAAAAGAAAGTGAGGGGAGATGAAGTAAAGTGAGGGGAGGTTAAAGGAAGTGAAGGGATGTTAAAGGAAGTGAGGAGAGGTGAAAGGAAGTGAGGGGAGGAGAAAAGAAGTGAGGGGAGGTGAAAGGAAGTGAGAAGAGGTGAAAGGAAGTGGGGGGAGGTGATATAAAGTAAGAAGAGGTGAAAGATAGAGAGGGGAAGTGAAAGGAAGTGTGGGGAGGTGAAAGGAAGTAAGGGGAGGTGAAAGGAAGTGAGGGGAGGTGAAAGGAAGTGAGGGGTGGTGAAATGAAATAAAGGGAGGTGAAAGGAAGTGAGGGTATGTTAAAGTAAGTAGGGGGAGGTGAAAGGAAGTTAGGGGAGGTGAAATAAAGTGAGGGAAGGTGAAATGATGTGAGGGGAGGTGAAAGGAAGTGAGGGGAGTTGAAAGAAATTGAGGGGAGGAGAAAGCAAATAAGGGGAGGTGAAAGGAAGTGAGAGAATGTGAAAGGAATTGAGGGAAGGTGATAGAAAGAGAGGAGAGGTGAAATAAAGTGAGGGAAGGTGAAAGGAAGTGAGGGGAGGTGAATGAAAGTGAGGGGAGGTGAATGGAAATGAGGGAAGATGAAAGGAAGCAAGGAGAAATGAAAGAATGTAAGGGGAGGAGAAATGAAGTGAGGTGAGGTTAAAGGAAGTGAGGGGATGTTAAAGGAAGTAAGAGGAGGTGAAAGGAAGTGAGAGGAGGGGAAAAGAAGTGAGGGGAGTTGAAAGGAAACGAGAAGAGGTAAAAGAAAGTGAGGGGAGGTGAAATGAAGTGAGGGGATGTGAAAGGTAGTGAGGGGAGGTGAAAGGAAGAGAGGGGAGGTGAAAGGAAGCGAGAGGAGGTGAAAGAAAGTGAGGGGAGGCTAAAGGAAATGAGGAGAGGTGAAAGGAAGTGAGTGGTGGTGAAATTAAGTAAGTGGATGTTAAAGGAAGTAAGGGGAGGTGAAAGGAAGTGAGGGGAGGTGAAATAAAGTGAGGGAAGGTAAAATGAAGTGAGGGGAGGCGAAAGGAAGTGAGGGGAGTTAAAAGGAAGTAAGGGTGGTGAAAGGAAGTGAGAGAATGTGAAAGGAAGTGAGGGAATGTGAAGGAAAGGCATAAGAGATGAAAGGAAGTGAGGGGAGGTGAAAGGAAGTTATGGGAGGCAAAAGGAAGTTAGTGGAGGTAAATGAAAGAGAGAGAATGTGAAAGGAAGACAGGGAAGATGAAAGGAATTGAGGGGAGGTGAAAGGAAGAGAGAAGAGGTGAAAGGAATTGAGGGGAGGTGAAAGGAAGTGAGGGGAGGTGAAAGGAAATGAGGGGAGGTGAAATAAAGTGAAGGGAGGTGAAATGAAGTGAGGTGATGTTAAAGGAAGTGAGGGGATGTTAAAGGAAGTGAGAGGAGGTGAAAGGAAGTGAGAGGAGGGGAAAAGAAGTGAGGGGAGGTGAAAGGAAGTGGCAGGAGTTGAAAGGAAGTAAGGGGAGGTGAAAGGAAGTGAGAAGAGGTGAAAGGAAGTGGATGGAGGTGAAAGGAAATGAGAGGAGGCGAAAGGATGTAAGGGGAGGTAAATGGAATTGAGGGGATGTTAAAGGAAATGAGGGGAGGTGAAAGGAAGTGAGGGGAGGCGAAAGGATGTGAGGGGAGGTAAATGGAAGTGAGGGGATGTTAAGGAAGTAAGGGGAGGTAAAAGTAAGTGAGGGGAGTTGAAAGAAAATAAGAGAATATCAAAGGTTGGTTGGGTTGGGTTGGGATGGGATGGGTTGGGTTTGGTTGGATTGGGTTGGGTTTGGTTGGGTGGGGTTCGGTTGGGTTAGGTTGGGTTGGGTTGGGTAGGGTTGGGTTTGTTTGGGTTGGGTTGGGTTATGTGAGAGGAGGTGAATGGAATTAAGGGGATGTTAAAAGAAATAATAGGAGGTAAAAGGAAGTGAGAGGAGGTGAAAGAAAGTGACGGGAGAAGAAAGCAAGTAAGTGGAAGTGAATGGAAGTGAGGAAAAGTGAAAGGAAGCGACAGGAGGTGAAAGAAGTTGAGGGAAGCTGAATGGAAGTGAGGAAAGGTGAAAGGAAGTGAGGGTAGTTGAAAAGAAGTGAGGGGGTTGAAAGGAATTAGGAGTAGGTGAAACGAAGTGAGGAGACGTGAAAGGAAATGAGGGAAGATGAAAGGAAATGAGGGAAGGTGAAAGGAAGTGAAGGGAGGTGAAAGATATTTAGGGGAGATAAAAGGAAATAAGGGGAGGTAAAAGGATGTGAAAGAATGTGAAAGGCAGCAAAGGAAAGTTAAAGAAAGTGAGGAGAGGTGAAAGGAAGTGAGGGGAGATAAAAGGAAGTGAGGGGAGGTGATTGGAAGTGAGGGGAAGCAAAAGGAATTAAGGGGAGGTGAATGGAAGTGAGGGGATTTTAAAGAAAGTAAGGGGAAGGGATTGGAAGTGAGGGGAGGTAAAAGGAAGTAAGGGGAGGTGAAAGGAAGTGAGGGGAGGTGAAAGGAAACGAGTAGAGGTGAAAGAAAGTGAGGGGAGGTGAAATGAATTGAGTGGGGGTGAAACGAAGTGAGGGGAGTTCAAAGGAAGAGAGGGGAGGTGAAATAAGGTGAGGGGAGGTAAAAGGAAGTGAGGGGAGGTGAAAGGAAGAGAGAAGAGGTGAAGGGAAATGAGGGGAGGTGAAAGAAAGTAAGAGGACGTGAATGGAAGTAAGGGGAGGTAAAAGGAAGTGAGAGAATGTGAAAGGAAGTGAGGGGAGGTGAAAGGATGTGAGAGGAGGTTAAAGGAAGCGAGGGGATATGAAGGAAATTGAGGGTAGGTGAAATGAAGTGAGGGGAGGTGAAAGGAACTGAGGGGTGGTGAATGAAAGAGAGGGGAGGTTAATGGATGTGAGGGTAGGTGAAAGGAAGTAAGGGGAGGTGAAATGAAGTAAGGGGAGGTGAAAGGATCTGAAGGGAATTGAAAGAAAATGAGGGGAGGTGAAAGGAAGTGAGGGGAGGTGAAAGGATATGAGAGAATGTGAAAGGAAGTGAGGGGAGATTAAAGGAAGTAAGGGGAGGTGAAAGGAAGTGAGAGAATGTGAAAGGAAGTTAGGGAAGGTGAAAGAAAGAGAGGGGAGGTGAAAAGAAGTGAGGGGAGTTGAAAGGAAGTGAGGGGTGGCAAAAGGAAGTGAGGGGAGGTGAACGAAAGAAAGAGACTGTGAAATGAATGTAGGAAGATGAAAGGAAGTGAGGGGAGGTGAAAGGAAATGAGGGGAGATGAAAGAAAGTGAGGGGAGGTTAAATGAAGTGAGGGCAGGTGAAAGGAAGTGAGGGGAGGTGAAAGGAAGAGAGGAGAGGTGAAAGGAAATGAGTGGAGGTGAAAGGAAGTTAGGGGAGATGAAAGGAAGTGAGGGGAGGTGAAAGAAAGTGAGAAGAGATGAAATGAAGTGAGGGGAGGTGAAAGGAAGTGAGAAGCAATGAAACGAAGTGGCAAGAGGTGAAATGAAGTAAGGGGAGGTGGAAGGAAAAAGAGGAGAGGTGAAAGGAAGAAAGAGGAGGTGAAAGGAAGTATGGGGAGGTAAAAGGTATTGAGAGAATGTGAAAGGAAATGAGGTAAGGTGAAAGGAAGTGAGGGGAGTTGAAAGGAAGCGAGGGGATATAAAAGAAAGTGAGGGTAGGTGAAATGAAGTGAGAGGAGGTGAAAGGAATTGAGGGGTGGTGAAAGAAAGAGAGGGGAGGTTAAAGGAAGTGAGGGGAGGTGAAAGGAAGTGAGGGGAGGTTAAATGAAGTAAGGGGAGGTGAAAATAAATGAAGATAGGTGAAAGGAAGTGAGGGGAGGTGAAAGGAAATGAGGGGAGGCGAAAGGATGTGAGGGGAGGTGAATGGAAGTGAGGGTATGTTAAAAGAAGTAAGGGGAGGTAAAAGTAAGTGAGGAGAGATGAAAGAAAGTGAGAGAATGTGAGAGATTGGTTGGGTTGGGTTGGGATGGGTTTGGTTGTGTTGGGTTTGGTTGGGTTGGGTTGGGTTGGGTTGGGTTGGTTTGGGTTGGGATGGGTTGGTTTGGGTTGGGATGGGTTGGTTTGGTTTGGTTTGGGTTGGGTTGTGTTAAGTGAGGTGTGGTGAATGGAAGTGATGTAATGTTAAAGGAAGTAAGGGGAGGTAAAAGGATGTGAGAGGAGGTAAAAGAAACTGAGGGGAGTTGAAAGAATGTAAGAGAATATCATAGGTTGGTTGGGTTGGGTTGGGATGGGATGGGATGGGTTGTGTTGGGTTGGGTTCGGTTGGGTTGGGTCGGGTTGGGTAGGTTTGGGTTTGGTTGGGTTGGGTTGGGTTAAGTTAGAGGATGTGAATGGAAGTGAGGGGATGTTAAAAGAAGTAAGGGGAGGTGAAAGAAAGTGAGAGGAGATGAAAGAAAGTGAGGGGAGAAGAAAGGAAGTAAGGGGAGGTGAAATGAAGTAAGGGGAAGTGAAAGGAACTGAAGGGAGGTGAAAGAAAATGAGGGGAGGTAAAAGGAAGTGAGGGGAGGTGAAAGGATGAGAGAGAATGTGAAAGGAAGTGAGGGGAGATTAAAGGAAGTAAGGGGAGGTGAAAGGAAGTGAGAGAATGTGAAAGGAAGTTAGGGAAGGTGAAAGAAAGAGAGGGAAGGTGAAAAGAAGTGAGGGGAGTTGAAAGGAAGTGAGGGGTGGCGAAAGGAAGTGAGGGTAGGTGAACGAAAGAAAGTGACTGTGAAAGGAAGTGAGGGATGGTGAAAGAAAGTAAGGGGAGGTGAAAGGAAATGAGGGGATATGAAAGAAAGTGAGGGGAGGTTAAATGAACTGAGGGGAGGTGAAAGAAAGTGAGAAGAGATGAAATGAAGTGAGGGGAGGTGAAAGGAAATGAGGGGAGGTGAAAGGAAGTGAGGGGAGGTGAAAGGAAGTGAGGGGAGGTGAAAGAAAGTGAGAAGAGATGAAATGAAGTGAGGGGAGATTAAAAGAAGTGAGAAGCAATGAAACGAAGTGGCAAGAGGTGAAATGAAGTAAGTGGATGTGAAAGAAAAAGAGGAGAGGTGAAAGGAAGAAAGAGGAGGTGAAAGGAAGTAAGGGGAGGTAAAAGGTATTGAGAGAATGTGAAAGGAATTGAGGGGTGGTGAATGAAAGAGAGGGGAGGTTAAAGGAAGTGAGGGGAGGTGAAAGGAAGTGAGGGGAGGTGAATGGAATTGAGGGTATGTTAAAAGAAGTAAGGGGAGGTAGAAGTAAGTGAGGAGAGATGACAGAAAGTGAGAGAATTTGAAAGGTTGGTTGGGTTGGGTTGGGTTTTGGTTGTGTTGAGTTTGGTTGGGCTGGGTTGGGTTGGGTTGGTTTGGGTTTGGTTGGGTTGGTTTGGTTTGGGTTGGGTTGGGTTAAGGAGGGGTGGTGAATGGAAGTGATGTGATGTTAAAGGAAGTAAGGGGAGGTAAAAGGATGTGAGAGGAGGTAAAAGAAACTGAGGGGAGTTGAAAGAAAGTAAGAGAATATCATAGGTTGGTTGGGTTGGGTTGGGATGGGATGGGTTGTGTTGGGTTGGATTGGGTTGGGTTTGGTTGGGTTGGGTGGGGTTCGGTTGGGTTGGGTTGGGTTGGGTAGGTTTGGGTTTGGTTGGGTTGGGTTGGGTTGGATTAAATGAGAGGAGGTGAATGGAAGTGAGGGGATGATAAAAGAAGTAAGGGGAGTTGAAAGAAGGTGAGAGGAGATGAAAGAAAGTGAGGGGAGAAGAAAGGAAGTAAGTGGAAGTGAATGGAAGTGAGGAAAGGTGAAAGGAAGTTTAGGAGGTGAAAGAAGTTGAGGGAAGGTGAATGGAAGTGAGGAAAGGTGAAAGGAAGTGAGGGTAGGTGAAAAGAAGTGAGGGGGGTTGAAAGGAATTAGGAGTAGGTGAAATGAAGTGAGGAGAGGTGAAAGGAAATGAGGGAAGGTGAAAGGAAGTGAGGGAAGGTGAATGGAAGTGAGGAAAGATGAAAGGAAGTGAAGGGAGGTGAAAGATAGTTAGGGGAGGTAAAAAGAAATAAAGGGAGGGTAAAAGGATGTGAAAGAATGCGAAAGGCAGCGAAGGAAGGTGAAAGAAAGTGTGTGGAGGTGAAAGGAAGTGAGGGAAGGTGAATGGAAGTGAGGAGAGGCAAAAGGAAGTAAGGGGAGGTGAAAGGAAGGGAGGGGAGGTGATAGGAAACGAGTAGAGGTGAAAGAAAGTGAGGGAAGGTGAAATGAAGTGAGGGGGGTTGAAAGAATGTGAGGGGAGGTGAAAGGAAGAGAGGGGAGGAGAAAGGAAGCGAGGGGAGTTGAAAGGAAGTGAGGGGAGGCGAAAAGAAATGAGGGGAGGTAAAAGGAAGTGAGGGTTGGTGAAATTAAGTAAGGGGAGGTGAAAGAAAGTGAGGGGATGTTAAAGGAAGTAAGTGGAGGTGAAAGGAAGTGAGGGGAGGTGAAATAAAGTGAGGGAAGGTGAAATGAAGTGAGGGGAGGTGAAAGGAAGTGAGGGGTGTCGAAAGGAAGTGAGGGGACGTGAACGAAAGAAAGAGACTGTGAAAGGAAGTGAGGGATGGTGAAAAAAAGTAAGGGGAGGTGAAAGGAAATGAGGGGAGATGAAAGAAAGTGAGGGGAGGTTAAATGAAGTGAGGGGAGGTGAAAGGAAGTGAGGGGAGGTGAAAGAAAGAGAGGAGAGGTGAAAGAAATGAGGGTAGGTGAAAGGAAGTGTGGGGAGGTGAAAGGAAGAGAGGAGAGGTGAAAGGAAATGAGGGGAGGTGAAAGGAAGTGAGGGGAGGTGAAAGAATGTGAGAAGAGATGAAATGAAGTGAGGGGAGGTGAAAAGAAGTGTGAAGCAATGAAACGAAGTGGCAAGAGGTGAAATGAAGTAAGGGGAGGTGAAAGAAAAAGAGGAGAGGTGAAAGGAAGAAAGAGGAGGTGAAAGGAATTGAGGGGTGGTGAAAGAAAGAGAGGGGAGGTTAAAGGAAGTGAGGGGAGGTGAAAGGAAGTGAGGGGAGGTTAAATGAAGTAAGGGGAGGTGAAAGGAACTGAAGATAGGTGAATGGAAGTGAGGGTATGTTAAAAGAAGTAAGGGGAGGTAAAAGTAAGTGAGGAGAGATGAAAGAAAGTGAGAGAATGTGAAAGATTGGTTGGGTTGGCTTGGTTTTCGTTGTGTTGGGTTTAGTTGGGTTGGGTTGGGTTGGGTTGGTTTGGGTTGGGTTGGGTTGGGTTGGGTTGGGTTGGTTTGGTTTGGTTTGCGTTGGGTTGGGTTAAGTGAGGGGTGGTGAATGGAAGTGAAGTGATGTTAAAGCAAGTAAGGGGAGGTAAAAGGATGTGAAAGGAGGTAAAAGAAACTGAGGGGAGTTGAAAGAAAGTAAGAGAATATCATAGGTTGGTTGGGTTGGGTTGGGATGGGATTGGTTGTGTTGGGTTGGATTGGGTTGGGTTTGGTTGTGTTGGGTGGGCTTCGGTTGGGTTGGACTGGGTTGGGTAGGTTTGGGTTTGGTTGGGTTGGGTTGGGTTGGGTTAAGTTAGAGGAGGTGAATGGAAGTGAGGGGATGTTAAAAGAAGTAAGGGGAGGTGAAAGAAAGTGAGAGGAGATGAAGGAAAGTGAGGGGAGGTGAAAGGATGTGAGAGAATGTGAAAGGAAGTGAGGGGAGATTAAAGGAAGTAAGGGGAGATGAAAGGAAGTGAGAGAATGTGAAAGGAAGTTAGGGAAGGTGAAAGAAAGAGAGGGGAGGTGAAAAGAAGTAAGGGGAGTTGAAAGGAAATGAGGGGTGGCGAAAGGAAGTGAGGGGAGGTGAACGAAAGAAAGAGACTGTGAAAGGAAGTGAGGGATGGTGAAAGAAAGTAAGGGGAGATGAAAGGAAATGAGGGGAGATGAAAGAAAGTGAGGGGAGGTTAAATGAAGTGAGGGGAGGTGAAAGAAAGTGTGGGGAGGTGAAAGGAAGGGAGGAGAGGTGAAAGGAAATGATGGGAGGTGAAAGGAAGTGAGGGGAGGTGAAAGGAAGTGAGGGGAGGTGAAAGATTGTGAAAAGAGATGAAATGAAGTGAGCGGAGGTGAAAGGAAGTGAGGGGAGGTGAAAGGAAGTGAGGGGAGGTGAAAGAATGTGAAAAGAGATGAAATGAAGTGAGCGGAGGTGAAAGGAAGTGAGAAGCAATGAAACGAAGTGGCAAGAGATGAAATGAAGTAAGTGGAGGTGAAAGAAAAAGAGGAGAGGTGAAAGGAAGAAAGAGGAGGTGAAAGGAAGTAAGGGGAGGTAAAAGGTATTCAGAGAATGTGAAAAAAATGAGGGGAGGTGAAAGGAAGTGAGGGTAGGTGAAATGAAGTGAGGGGAGGTGAAAGGAATTGAGGGGTGGTGAAAGAAAGAGAGTGGAGGTTAAAGGAAGTGAGGGGAGGTGAAAGGAAATGAGGGGAGGTGAAATGAAGTAAGGGGAGGTGAAAGGAACTGAAGGGAGGTGAAAAGAAGTGAGGGGAGATGAAAGGAAATGAGGGGAGGCGAAAGGATGTGATGGGAGGTGAATGGAAGTGAGGGTATGTTAAAAGAAGTAAGGGGAGGTAGAAGTAAGTGAGGAGAGATGAAAGAAAGTGAGAGAATTTGAAAGGTTGGTTGGGTTGGGTTGGGTTTTGGTTGTGTTGAGTTTGGTTGGACTGGGTTGGGTTTGGTTGGGTTGGGTTGGTTTGGGTTGGGTTGGGTTGGTATTGTTTGGGTTGGGTTGGGTTAAGTGAGTGGTGGTGAATGAAAGTGATGTGATGTTAAAGGAAGTAAGGGGAGGTAAAAGGATGTGATAGGAGGTAAAATAAACTAAGGGGAGTTGAAAGAAAGTAAGAGTATATCATAGGTTGGTTGGGTTGGGTTGGAATGGGATGGGTTGTGTTGGGTTAGATTGGGTTGGGTTTTGTTGGGTTGGGTGGGGTTCGGTCCGGTTGTGTTGGGTTGGGTAGGTTTGGGTTTGGTTGGGTTGGGTTGGGTTAAGTGAGAGGAGGTGAATGGAAGTGAGGGGATGTTAAAAGAAGTAAGGGGAGTTGAAAGAAAGTGAGAGGAGATGAAAGAAAGTGAGGGGAGAAGAAAGGAAGTAAGTGGAAGTGAATGGGAGTGAGGAAAGGTGAAAGGAAGTTTAGGAGGTGAAAGAAGTTGAGGGAAGGTGAATGGAAGTTAGGAAAGGTGAAAGGAAGTGAGGGTAGTTGAAAGGAAGTGAAGGGAGGTGAAAGATAGTTAGGGGAGGTAAAAGGAAATAAGGGGAGGTAAAAGGATGTGAAAGAATGCGAAAGGCAGCAAAGGAAGGTAAAAGAAAGTGAGTGGAGGTGAAAGGAAGTGAGGGAAGGTAAAAGAAAGTGAAGGGAGGTGAAAGATAGTTAGGGGAGGTAAAAGGAAATAAGGGGAGGTAAAAGGATGTGAAAGAATGCGAAAGGCAGCAAAGGAAGGTAAAAGAAAGTGAGTGGAGGTGAAAGGAAGTGAGGGGAGGTGAATGGAAGTGAGGAGAGGCAAAAGGAAGTAAGGGGAGGTGAAAGGAAGTGAGGGGAGGTGATAGAAAACGAGTAGAGGTGAAAGAAAGAGAGGGGAGGTGTAATGAAATGAGGGGGGTTGAAAGAAAGTGAGGGGAGGTGAAAGGAAGAGAGGGGAGGTGAAAGGAAGCGAGGGGAGTTGAAAGGAAGTGAGGGGAGGCGAAAGGAAATGAGGGGAGGTGAAAGGAAGTGAGGGGTGGTGAAATTAAGTAAGAAGAGGTGAAAGAAAGTGAGGGGATGTTAAAGGAAGTAAGGGGAGGTGAAAGGAAGTGAGGGGAGGTGAAATAAAGTGAGGAAAGGTGAAATTGAAGTGAGGGGAGTTGAAAGGAAGTGAGGGGAGGTGAAAGGAAGTAAGGAGAGGTGAAAAGAAGTGAGAGAATGTGAATAAAAGTGAGGGAAGGTGAAAGAAAGGGATGGGAGGTGAAAGGAAGTGAGGGGAAGTGAAAGGAAATGATGGGAGGAAAAAGGAAGTGAGGGGAGGTAAATGAAAGAGAGTGAATATGAAAGGAAGACAGGGAAGGTGAAAGAAAGTGACGGGAGGTGAAAGGAAGTAAGGGGAATTGAAAGGAAGTAAGAGGAGGTGAAAGGAAGTAAGGGGAGGTAAAGGAAGTGAGAGAATGTGAAAGGAAGCGAGTGGAGATGAAAGAAAGTTAGGGTAGGTGAAATGAAATGAGGGGAGGTGAAAGGAATTGAGGGGAGATGAATGAAAGAGAGAGAACGTGAAAGGAAGTAAGGGAAGGTGAAAGAAAGTGAGGGGAGGTGAAAGGAAATGAGAGGAGCTGAAATGAAGCAAGGGGAAATGAAAGAAAGTGAGGGGAGGCGAAATGAACTGAGGTGAGGTTAAAGGAAGTGAGGGGATGTTAAAGGAAGTGAGAGGAGGTGAAAGGAAGTGAGAGGAGGGGAAAAGAAGTGAGGGGAGGTGAAATAATATGAGGGGAGGTGAAAGGAAGCGAGGGGAGTTGAAAGAAAGTGAGGGGAGGTGAAATGATTTGAGGGGAGGTGAAAGGAAGTTAGGGGAGGTGAAATGAAGTAAGGGGAGGTGAAAGGAACTGAAGGGAAGTGAAAGAAAATGAGGGGAGGTGAAAGGAAGTGAGGGGAGTTGAAAGGATATGAGAGAATGTGAAAGGAAGTGAGGGGAGATTAAAGGAAGTAAGGGGAGGTGAAAGGAAGTGAGAGAATGTGAAAGGAAGTTAGGGAAGGTGAAAGAAAGGGAGGGGAGGTGAAAAGAAGTGAGGGAAGTTGAAAGGAAGTGAGGGGTGGCAAAAGGAAGTGAGGGGAGGTGAACGAAAGAAAGAGACTGTGAAATGAATGTAGGAAGATGAAAGGAAGTGAGGGGAGGTGAAAGGATATGAGGGGAGATGAAAGAAAGTGAGGGGAAGTTAAATGAAGTGAGGGCAGGTGAAAGGAAGTGAGGGGAGGTGAAAGGAAGAGAGGAGAGGTGAAAGGAAATGAGTGGAGGTGAAAGGAAGTTAGGGGAGATGAAAGGAAGTGAGGGGAGGTGAAAGAAAGTGAGAAGAGATGAAATGAAGTGAGGGGAGGTGAAAGGAAGTGAGAAGCAATGAAACGAAGTGGCAAGAGGTGAAATGAAGTAAGGGGAGGTGAAGGAAAAAGAGGAGAGGTGAAAGGAAGAAAGAGGAGGTGAAAGGAAGTATGGGGAGGTAAAAGGTATTGAGAGAATGTGAAAGGAAATGAGGTAAGGTGAAAGGAAGTGAGGGGAGGTGAAAGGAAGCGAGGGGATATATAAGAAAGTGAGGGTAGGTGAAATGAAGTGAGGGGAGCTGAAAGGAATTGAGGGGTGGTGAAAGAAAGAGAGGGGAGGTTAAAGGAAGTGAGGGGAGGTGAAAGGAAGTGAGGGGAGGTTAAATGAAGTAAGGGGAGGTGAAAGGAAATGAAGATAGGTGAAAGGAAGTGAGGGGAGGTGAAAGGAAATGAGGGGAGGCGAAAGGATGTGAGGGGTGGTGAATGGAAGTGAGGGTATGTTAAAAGAAGTAAGGGGAGGTAAAAGTAAGTGAGGAGAGATGAAAGAAAGTGAGAGAATGTGAAAGATTGGTTGGGTTGGGTTGGGATGGGTTTGGTTGTGTTGGGTTTGGTTGGGTTGGGTTGGGTTGGGTTGGTTTGGGTTGGGATGGGTTGGTTTGGGTTGGGTTGGGTTGGTTTGGTTTGGTTTGGGTTGGGTTGGGTTAAGTGAGGTGTGGTGAATGGAAGTGATGTGATGTTAAAGGAAGTAAGGGGAGGTAAAAGGATGTGAGAGGAGGTAAAAGAAACTGAGGGGAGTTGAAAGAATGTAAGAGAATATCATAGGTTGGTTGGGTTGGGTTGGGTTGGGATGGGATGGGATGGGTTGTGTTGGGTTGGATTGGGTTGGGTTTGGTTGTGTTGGGTTGGGTTCGGTTGGGTTGGGTCGGGTTGGGTAGGTTTGGGTTTGGTTGGGTTGGGTTAAGTTAAGTTAGAGGATGTGAATGGAAGTGAGGGGATGTTAAAAGAAGTAAGGGGAGGTGAAAGAAAGTGAGAGGAGATGAAAGAAAGTGAGGGGAGAAGAAAGGAAGTAAGGGGAGGTGAAATGAAGTAAGGGGAAGTGAAAGGAACTGAAGGGAGGTGAAAGAAAATGAGGGGAGGTAAAAGGAAGTGAGGGGAGGTGAAAGGATGAGAGAGAATGTGAAAGGAAGTGAGGGGAGATTAAAGGAAGTAAGGGGAGGTGAAAGGAAGTGAGAGAATGTGAAAGGAAGTGAGGGGAGGTGAAAGAATGTGAAAAGAGATGAAATGAAGTGAGCGGAGGTGAAAGGAAGTGAGGGGAGGTGAAAGGAAGTGAGGGGAGGTGAAAGAATGTGAAAAGAGATGAAATGAAGTGAGCGGAGGTGAAAGGAAGTGAGAAGCAATGAAACGAAGTGGCAAGAGATGAAATGAAGTAAGTGGAGGTGAAAGAAAAAGAGGAGAGGTGAAAGGAAGAAAGAGGAGGTGAAAGGAAGTAAGGGGAGGTAAAAGGTATTCAGAGAATGTGAAAAAAATGAGGGGAGGTGAAAGGAAGTGAGGGTAGGTGAAATGAAGTGAGGGGAGGTGAAAGGAATTGAGGGGTGGTGAAAGAAAGAGAGTGGAGGTTAAAGGAAGTGAGGGGAGGTGAAAGGAAATGAGGGGAGGTGAAATGAAGTAAGGGGAGGTGAAAGGAACTGAAGGGAGGTGAAAAGAAGTGAGGGGAGATGAAAGGAAATGAGGGGAGGCGAAAGGATGTGATGGGAGGTGAATGGAAGTGAGGGTATGTTAAAAGAAGTAAGGGGAGGTAGAAGTAAGTGAGGAGAGATGACAGAAAGTGAGAGAATTTGAAAGGTTGTTTGGGTTGGGTTGGGTTTTGGTTGTGTTGAGTTTGGTTGGGCTGGGTTGGGTTGGGTTGGTTTGGGTTTGGTTGGGTTGGTTTGGGTTTGGTTGGGTTGGTTTGGTTTGGGTTGGGTTGGGTTAAGGAGGGGTGGTGAATGGAAGTGATGTGATGTTAAAGGAAGTAAGGGGAGGTAAAAGGATGTGAGAGGAGGTAAAAGAAACTGAGGGGAGTTGAAAGAAAGTAAGAGAATATCATAGGTTGGTTGGGTTGGGTTGGGATGGGATGGGTTGTGTTGGGTTGGATTGGGTTGGGTTTGGTTGGGTTGGGTGGGGTTCGGTTGGGTTGGGTTGGGTTGGGTAGGTTTGGGTTTGGTTGGGTTGGGTTGGGTTGGATTAAATGAGAGGAGATGAATGGAAGTGAGGGGATGATAAAAGAAGTAAGGGGAGTTGAAAGAAGGTGAGAGGAGATGAAAGAAAGTGAGGGGAGAAGAAAGGAAGTAAGTGGAAGTGAATGGAAGTGAGGAAAGGTGAAAGGAAGTTTAGGAGGTGAAAGAAGTTGAGGGAAGGTGAATGGAAGTGAGGAAAGGTGAAAGGAAGTGAGGGTAGGTGAAAAGAAGTGAGGGGGGTTGAAAGGAATTAGGAGTAGGTGAAATGAAGTGAGGAGAGGTGAAAGGAAATGAGGGAAGGTGAAAGGAAGTGAGGGAAGGTGAATGGAAGTGAGGAAAGATGAAAGGAAGTGAAGGGAGGTGAAAGATAGTTAGGGGAGGTAAAAAGAAATAAAGGGAGGGTAAAAGGATGTGAAAGAATGCGAAAGGCAGCGAAGGAAGTTGAAAGAAAGTGTGTGGAGGTGAAAGGAAGTGAGGGAAGGTGAATGGAAGTGAGGAGAGGCAAAAGGAAGTAAGGGGAGGTGAAAGGAAGGGAGGGGAGGTGATAGGAAACGAGTAGAGGTGAAAGAAAGTGAGGGAAGGTGAAATGAAGTGAGGGGGGTTGAAAGAATGTGAGGGGAGGTGAAAGGAAGAGAGGGGAGGAGAAAGGAAGCGAGGGGAGTTGAAAGGAAGTGAGGGGAGGCGAAAAGAAATGAGGGGAGGTAAAAGGAAGTGAGGGTTGGTGAAATTAAGTAAGGGGAGGTGAAAGAAAGTGAGGGGATGTTAAAGGAAGTAAGTGGAGGTGAAAGGAAGTGAGGGGAGGTGAAATAAAGTGAGGGAAGGTGAAATGAAGTGAGGGGAGGTGAAAGGAAGTGAGGGGTGTCGAAAGGAAGTGAGGGGACGTGAACGAAAGAAAGAGACTGTGAAAGGAAGTGAGGGATGGTGAAAAAAAGTAAGGGGAGGTGAAAGGAAATGAGGGGAGATGAAAGAAAGTGAGGGGAGGTTAAATGAAGTGAGGGGAGGTGAAAGGAAGTGAGGGGAGGTGAAAGAAATAGAGGAGAGGTGAAAGAAATGAGGGTAGGTGAAAGGAAGTGTGGGGAGGTGAAAGGAAGAGAGGAGAGGTGAAAGGAAATGAGGGGAGGTGAAAGGAAGTGAGGGGAGGTGAAAGAATGTGAGAAGAGATGAAATGAAGTGAGGGGAGGTGAAAAGAAGTGTGAAGCAATGAAACGAAGTGGCAAGAGGTGAAATGAAGTAAGGGGAGGTGAAAGAAAAAGAGGAGAGGTGAAAGGAAGAAAGAGGAGGTGAAAGGAATTGAGGGGTGGTGAAAGAAAGAGAGGGGAGGTTAAAGGAAGTGAGGGGAGGTGAAAGGAAGTGAGGGGAGGTTAAATGAAGTAAGGGGAGGTGAAAGGAACTGAAGATAGGTGAATGGAAGTGAGGGTATGTTAAAAGAAGTAAGGGGAGGTAAAAGTAAGTGAGGAGAGATGAAAGAAAGTGAGAGAATGTGAAAGATTGGTTGGGTTGGCTTGGTTTTCGTTGTGTTGGGTTTAGTTGGGTTGGGTTGGGTTGGGTTGGTTTGGGTTGGGTTGGGTTGGGTTGGGTTGGGTTGGTTTGGTTTGGTTTGCGTTGGGTTGGGTTAAGTGAGGGGTGGTGAATGGAAGTGAAGTGATGTTAAAGCAAGTAAGGGGAGGTAAAAGGATGTGAAAGGAGGTAAAAGAAACTGAGGGGAGTTGAAAGAAAGTAAGAGAATATCATAGGTTGGTTGGGTTGGGTTGGGATGGGATTGGTTGTGTTGGGTTGGATTGGGTTGGGTTTGGTTGTGTTGGGTGGGCTTCGGTTGGGTTGGACTGGGTTGGGTAGGTTTGGGTTTGGTTGGGTTGGGTTGGGTTGGGTTAAGTTAGAGGAGGTGAATGGAAGTGAGGGGATGTTAAAAGAAGTAAGGTGAGGTGAAAGAAAGTGAGAGGAGATGAAGGAAAGTGAGGGGAGGTGAAAGGATGTGAGAGAATGTGAAAGGAAGTGAGGGGAGATTAAAGGAAGTAAGGGGAGATGAAAGGAAGTGAGAGAATGTGAAAGGAAGTTAGGGAAGGTGAAAGAAAGAGAGGGGAGGTGAAAAGAAGTAAGGGGAGTTGAAAGGAAATGAGGGGTGGCGAAAGGAAGTGAGGGGAGGTGAACGAAAGAAAGAGACTGTGAAAGGAAGTGAGGGATGGTGAAAGAAAGTAAGGGGAGATGAAAGGAAATGAGGGGAGATGAAAGAAAGTGAGGGGAGGTTAAATGAAGTGAGGGGAGGTGAAAGAAAGTGTGGGGAGGTGAAAGGAAGGGAGGAGAGGTGAAAGGAAATGATGGGAGGTGAAAGGAAGTGAGGGGAGGTGAAAGGAAGTGAGGGGAGGTGAAAGAATGTGAAAAGAGATGAAATGAAGTGAGCGGAGGTGAAAGGAAGTGAGGGGAGGTGAAAGGAAGTGAGGGGAGGTGAAAGAATGTGAAAAGAGATGAAATGAAGTGAGCGGAGGTGAAAGGAAGTGAGAAGCAATGAAACGAAGTGGCAAGAGATGAAATGAAGTAAGTGGAGGTGAAAGAAAAAGAGGAGAGGTGAAAGGAAGAAAGAGGAGGTGAAAGGAAGTAAGGGGAGGTAAAAGGTATTCAGAGAATGTGAAAAAAATGAGGGGAGGTGAAAGGAAGTGAGGGTAGGTGAAATGAAGTGAGGGGAGGTGAAAGGAATTGAGGGGTGGTGAAAGAAAGAGAGTGGAGGTTAAAGGAAGTGAGGGGAGGTGAAAGGAAATGAGGGGAGGTGAAATGAAGTAAGGGGAGGTGAAAGGAACTGAAGGGAGGTGAAAAGAAGTGAGGGGAGATGAAAGGAAATGAGGGGAGGCGAAAGGATGTGATGGGAGGTGAATGGAAGTGAGGGTATGTTAAAAGATGTAAGGGGAGGTAGAAGTAAGTGAGGAGAGATGAAAGAAAGTGAGAGAATTTGAAAGGTTGGTTGGGTTGGGTTGGGTTGGGTTTTGGTTGTGTTGAGTTTGGTTGGGCTGGGTTGGGTTTGGTTGGGTTGGGTTGGTTTGGGTTGGGTTGGGTTGGTATTGTTTGGGTTGGGTTGGGTTAAGTGAGTGGTGGTGAATGGAAGTGATGTGATGTTAAAGGAAGTAAGGGGAGGTAAAAGGATGTGATAGGAGGTAAAATAAACTAAGGGGAGTTGAAAGAAAGTAAGAGTATATCATAGGTTGGTTGGGTTGGGTTGGAATGGGATGGGTTGTGTTGGGTTAGATTGGGTTGGGTTTTGTTGGGTTGGGTGGGGTTCGGTCCGGTTGTGTTGGGTTGGGTAGGTGTGGGTTTGGTTGGGTTGGGTTGGGTTAAGTGAGAGGAGGTGAATGGAAGTGAGGGGATGTTAAAAGAAGTAAGGGGAGTTGAAAGAAAGTGAGAGGAGATGAAAGAAAGTGAGGGGAGAAGAAAGGAAGTAAGTGGAAGTGAATGGGAGTGAGGAAAGGTGAAAGGAAGTTTAGGAGGTGAAAGAAGTTGAGGGAAGGTGAATGGAAGTTAGGAAAGGTGAAAGGAAGTGAGGGTAGTTGAAAGGAAGTGAAGGGAGGTGAAAGATAGTTAGGGGAGGTAAAAGGAAATAAGGGGAGGTAAAAGGATGTGAAAGAATGCGAAAGGCAGCAAAGGAAGGTAAAAGAAAGTGAGTGGAGGTGAAAGGAAGTGAGGGAAGGTAAAAGGAAGTGAAGGGAAGTGAAAGATAGTTAGGGGAGGTAAAAGGAAATAAGGGGAGGTAAAAGGATGTGAAAGAATGCGAAAGGCAGCAAAGGAAGGTAAAAGAAAGTGAGTGGAGGTGAAAGGAAGTGAGGGGAGGTGAATGGAAGTGAGGAGAGGCAAAAGGAAGTAAGGGGAGGTGAAAGGAAGTGAGGGGAGGTGATAGAAAACGAGTAGAGGTGAAAGAAAGAGAGGGGAGGTGTAATGAAATGAGGGGGGTTGAAAGAAAGTGAGGGGAGGTGAAAGGAAGAGAGGGGAGGTGAAAGGAAGCGAGGGGAGTTGAAAGGAAGTGAGGGGAGGCGAAAGGAAATGAGGGGAGGTGAAAGGAAGTGAGGGGTGGTGAAATTAAGTAAGGGGAGGTGAAAGAAAGTGAGGGGATGTTAAAGGAAGTAAGGGGAGGTGAAAGGAAGTGAGGGGAGGTGAAATAAAGTGAGGAAAGGTGAAATTGAAGTGAGGGGAGTTGAAAGGAAGTGAGGGGAGGTGAAAGGAAGTAAGGAGAGGTGAAAAGAAGTGAGAGAATGTGAATAAAAGTGAGGGAAGGTGAAAGAAAGGGATGGGAGGTGAAAGGAAGTGAGGGGAAGTGAAAGGAAATGATGGGAGGAAAAAGGAAGTGAGGGGAGGTAAATGAAAGAGAGTGAATATGAAAGGAAGACAGGGAAGGTGAAAGAAAGTGACGGGAGGTGAAAGGAAGTAAGGGGAATTGAAAGGAAGTAAGAGGAGGTGAAAGGAAGTAAGGGGAGGTAAAGGAAGTGAGAGAATGTGAAAGGAAGCGAGTGGAGATGAAAGAAAGTTAGGGTAGGTGAAATGAAATGAGGGGAGGTGAAAGGAATTGAGGGGTGATGAATGAAAGAGAGAGAATGTGAAAGGAAGTAAGGGAAGGTGAAAGAAAGTGAGGGGAGGTGAAAGGAAATGAGAGGAGCTGAAATGAAGCAAGGGGAAATGAAAGAAAGTGAGGGGAGGCGAAATGAACTGAGGTGAGGTTAAAGGAAGTGAGGGGATGTTAAAGGAAGTGAGAGGAGGTGAAAGGAAGTGAGAGGAGGGGAAAAGAAGTGAGGGGAGGTGAAATAATATGAGGGGAGGTGAAAGGAAGCGAGGGGAGTTGAAAGAAAGTGAGGGGAGGTGAAATGATTTGAGGGGAGGTGAAAGGAAGTTAGGGGAGGTGAAATGAAGTAAGGGGAGGTGAAAGGAACTGAAGGGAAGTGAAAGAAAATGAGGGGAGGTGAAAGGAAGTGAGGGGAGGTGAAAGGATATGAGAGAATGTGAAAGGAAGTGAGGGGAGATTAAAGGAAGTAAGGGGAGGTGAAAGGAAGTGAGAGAATGTGAAAGGAAGTTAGGGAAGGTGAAAGAAAGGGAGGGGAGGTGAAAAGAAGTGAGGGGAGTTGAAAGGAAGTGAGGGGTGGCATAAGGAAGTGAGGGGAGGTGAACGAAAGAAAGAGACTGTGAAATGAATGTAGGAAGATGAAAGGAAGTGAGGGGAGGTGAAAGGATATGAGGGGAGATGAAAGAAAGTGAGGGGAAGTTAAATGAAGTGAGGGCAGGTGAAAGGAAGTGAGGGGAGGTGAAAGGAAGAGAGGAGAGGTGAAAGGAAATGAGTGGAGGTGAAAGGAAGTTAGGGGAGATGAAAGGAAGTGAGGGGAGGTGAAAGAAAGTGAGAAGAGATGAAATGAAGTGAGGGGAGGTGAAAGGAAGTGAGAAGCAATGAAACGAAGTGGCAAGAGGTGAAATGAAGTAAGGGGAGGTGAAGGAAAAAGAGGAGAGGTGAAAGGAAGAAAGAGGAGGTGAAAGGAAGTATGGGGAGGTAAAAGGTATTGAGAGAATGTGAAAGGAAATGAGGTAAGGTGAAAGGAAGTGAGGGGAGGTGAAAGGAAGCGAGGGGATATATAAGAAAGTGAGGGTAGGTGAAATGAAGTGAGGGGAGGTGAAAGGAATTGAGGGGTGGTGAAAGAAAGAGAGGGGAGGTTAAAGGAAGTGAGGGGAGGTGAAAGGAAGTGAGGGGAGGTTAAATGAAGTAAGGGGAGGTGAAAGGAAATGAAGATAGGTGAAAGGAAGTGAGGGGAGGTGAAAGGAAATGAGGGGAGGCGAAAGGATGTGAGGGGTGGTGAATGGAAGTGAGGGTATGTTAAAAGAAGTAAGGGGAGGTAAAAGTAAGTGAGGAGAGATGAAAGAAAGTGATAGAATGTGAAAGATTGGTTGGGTTGGGTTGGGATGGGTTTGGTTGTGTTGGGTTTGGTTGGGTTGGGTTGGGTTGGGTTGGTTTGGGTTGGGATGGGTTGGTTTGGATTGGGTTGGGTTGGTTTGGTTTGGTTTGGGTTGGGTTGGGTTAAGTGAGGTGTGGTGAATGGAAGTGATGTGATGTTAAAGGAAGTAAGGGGAGGTAAAAGGATGTGAGAGGAGGTAAAAGAAACTGAGGGGAGTTGAAAGAATGTAAGAGAATATCATAGGTTGTTTGGGTTGGGTTGGGTTGGGATGGGATGGGTTGTGTTGGGTTGGATTGGGTTGGGTTTGGTTGTGTTGGGTTGGGTTCGGTTGGGTTGGGTCGGGTTGGGTAGGTTTGGGTTTGGTTGGGTTGGGTTAAGTTAAGTTAGAGGATGTGAATGGAAGTGAGGGGATGTTAAAAGAAGTAAGGGGAGGTGAAAGAAAGTGAGAGGAGATGAAAGAAAGTGAGGGGAGAAGAAAGGAAGTAAGGGGAGGTGAAATGAAGTAAGGGGAAGTGAAAGGAACTGAAGGGAGGTGAAAGAAAATGAGGGGAGGTAAAAGGAAGTGAGGGGAGGTGAAAGGATGAGAGAGAATGTGAAAGGAAGTGAGGGGAGATTAAAGGAAGTAAGGGGAGGTGAAAGGAAGTGAGAGAATGTGAAAGGAAGTGAGGGGAGGTGAAAGAATGTGAAAAGAGATGAAATGAAGTGAGCGGAGGTGAAAGGAAGTGAGGGGAGGTGAAAGGAAGTGAGGGGAGGTGAAAGAATGTGAAAAGAGATGAAATGAAGTGAGCGGAGGTGAAAGGAAGTGAGAAGCAATGAAACGAAGTGGCAAGAGATGAAATGAAGTAAGTGGAGGTGAAAGAAAAAGAGGAGAGGTGAAAGGAAGAAAGAGGAGGTGAAAGGAAGTAAGGGGAGGTAAAAGGTATTCAGAGAATGTGAAAAAAATGAGGGGAGGTGAAAGGAAGTGAGGGTAGGTGAAATGAAGTGAGGGGAGGTGAAAGGAATTGAGGGGTGGTGAAAGAAAGAGAGTGGAGGTTAAAGGAAGTGAGGGGAGGTGAAAGGAAATGAGGGGAGGTGAAATGAAGTAAGGGGAGGTGAAAGGAACTGAAGGGAGGTGAAAAGAAGTGAGGGGAGATGAAAGGAAATGAGGGGAGGCGAAAGGATGTGATGGGAGGTGAATGGAAGTGAGGGTATGTTAAAAGAAGTAAGGGGAGGTAGAAGTAAGTGAGGAGAGATGAAAGAAAGTGAGAGAATTTGAAAGGTTGGTTGGGTTGGGTTGGGTTGGGTTTTGGTTGTGTTGAGTTTGGTTGGGCTGGGTTGGGTTTGGTTGGGTTGGGTTGGTTTGGGTTGGGTTGGGTTGGTATTGTTTGGGTTGGGTTGGGTTAAGTGAGTGGTGGTGAATGGAAGTGATGTGATGTTAAAGGAAGTAAGGGGAGGTAAAAGGATGTGATAGGAGGTAAAATAAACTAAGGGGAGTTGAAAGAAAGTAAGAGTATATCATAGGTTGGTTGGGTTGGGTTGGAATGGGATGGGTTGTGTTGGGTTAGATTGGGTTGGGTTTTGTTGGGTTGGGTGGGGTTCGGTCCGGTTGTGTTGGGTTGGGTAGGTTTGGGTTTGGTTGGGTTGGGTTGGGTTAAGTGAGAGGAGGTGAATGGAAGTGAGGGGATGTTAAAAGAAGTAAGGGGAGTTGAAAGAAAGTGAGAGGAGATGAAAGAAAGTGAGGGGAGAAGAAAGGAAGTAAGTGGAAGTGAATGGGAGTGAGGAAAGGTGAAAGGAAGTTTAGGAGGTGAAAGAAGTTGAGGGAAGGTGAATGGAAGTTAGGAAAGGTGAAAGGAAGTGAGGGTAGTTGAAAGGAAGTGAAGGGAGGTGAAAGATAGTTAGGGGAGGTAAAAGGAAATAAGGGGAGGTAAAAGGATGTGAAAGAATGCGAAAGGCAGCAAAGGAAGGTAAAAGAAAGTGAGTGGAGGTGAAAGGAAGTGAGGGAAGGTAAAAGGAAGTGAAGGGAGGTGAAAGATAGTTAGGGGAGGTAAAAGGAAATAAGGGGAGGTAAAAGGATGTGAAAGAATGCGAAAGGCAGCAAAGGAAGGTAAAAGAAAGTGAGTGGAGGTGAAAGGAAGTGAGGGGAGGTGAATGGAAGTGAGGAGAGGCAAAAGGAAGTAAGGGGAGGTGAAAGGAAGTGAGGGGAGGTGATAGAAAACGAGTAGAGGTGAAAGAAAGAGAGGGGAGGTGTAATGAAATGAGGGGGGTTGAAAGAAAGTGAGGGGAGGTGAAAGGAAGAGAGGGGAGGTGAAAGGAAGCGAGGGGAGTTGAAAGGAAGTGAGGGGAGGCGAAAGGAAATGAGGGGAGGTGAAAGGAAGTGAGGGGTGGTGAAATTAAGTAAGGGGAGGTGAAAGAAAGTGAGGGGATGTTAAAGGAAGTAAGGGGAGGTGAAAGGAAGTGAGGGGAGGTGAAATAAAGTGAGGAAAGGTGAAATTGAAGTGAGGGGAGTTGAAAGGAAGTGAGGGGAGGTGAAAGGAAGTAAGGAGAGGTGAAAAGAAGTGAGAGAATGTGAATAAAAGTGAGGGAAGGTGAAAGAAAGGGATGGGAGGTGAAAGGAAGTGAGGGGAAGTGAAAGGAAATGATGGGAGGAAAAAGGAAGTGAGGGGAGGTAAATGAAAGAGAGTGAATATGAAAGGAAGACAGGGAAGGTGAAAGAAAGTGACGGGAGGTGAAAGGAAGTAAGGGGAATTGAAAGGAAGTAAGAGGAGGTGAAAGGAAGTAAGGGGAGGTAAAGGAAGTGAGAGAATGTGAAAGGAAGCGAGTGGAGATGAAAGAAAGTTAGGGTAGGTGAAATGAAATGAGGGGAGGTGAAAGGAATTGAGGGGAGATGAATGAAAGAGAGAGAATGTGAAAGGAAGTAAGGGAAGGTGAAAGAAAGTGAGGGGAGGTGAAAGGAAATGAGAGGAGCTGAAATGAAGCAAGGGGAAATGAAAGAAAGTGAGGGGAGGCGAAATGAACTGAGATGAGGTTAAAGGAAGTGAGGGGATGTTAAAGGAAGTGAGAGGAGGTGAAAGGAAGTGAGAGGAGGGGAAAAGAAGTGAGGGGAGGTGAAATAATATGAGGGGAGGTGAAAGGAAGCGAGGGGAGTTGAAAGAAAGTGAGGGGAGGTGAAATGATTTGAGGGGAGGTGAAAGGAAGTTAGGGGAGGTGAAATGAAGTAAGGGGAGGTGAAAGGAACTGAAGGGAAGTGAAAGAAAATGAGGGGAGGTGAAAGGAAGTGAGGGGAGGTGAAAGGATATGAGAGAATGTGAAAGGAAGTGAGGGGAGATTAAAGGAAGTAAGGGGAGGTGAAAGGAAGTGAGAGAATGTGAAAGGAAGTTAGGGAAGGTGAAAGAAAGGGAGGGGAGGTGAAAAGAAGTGAGGGGAGTTGAAAGGAAGTGAGGGGTGGCAAAAGGAAGTGAGGGGAGGTGAACGAAAGAAAGAGACTGTGAAATGAATGTAGGAAGATGAAAGGAAGTGAGGGGAGGTGAAAGGATATGAGGGGAGATGAAAGAAAGTGAGGGGAAGTTAAATGAAGTGAGGGCAGGTGAAAGGAAGTGAGGGGAGGTGAAAGGAAGAGAGGAGAGGTGAAAGGAAATGAGTGGAGGTGAAAGGAAGTTAGGGGAGATGAAAGGAAGTGAGGGGAGGTGAAAGAAAGTGAGAAGAGATGAAATGAAGTGAGGGGAGGTGAAAGGAAGTGAGAAGCAATGAAACGAAGTGGCAAGAGGTGAAATGAAGTAAGGGGAGGTGAAGGAAAAAGAGGAGAGGTGAAAGGAAGAAAGAGGAGGTGAAAGGAAGTATGGGGAGGTAAAAGGTATTGAGAGAATGTGAAAGGAAATGAGGTAAGGTGAAAGGAAGTGAGGGGAGGTGAAAGGAAGCGAGGGGATATATAAGAAAGTGAGGGTAGGTGAAATGAAGTGAGGGGAGGTGAAAGGAATTGAGGGGTGGTGAAAGAAAGAGAGGGGAGGTTAAAGGAAGTGAGGGGAGGTGAAAGGAAGTGAGGGGAGGTTAAATGAAGTAAGGGGAGGTGAAAGGAAATGAAGATAGGTGAAAGGAAGTGAGGGGAGGTGAAAGGAAATGAGGGGAGGCGAAAGGATGTGAGGGGTGGTGAATGGAAGTGAGGGTATGTTAAAAGAAGTAAGGGGAGGTAAAAGTAAGTGAGGAGAGATGAAAGAATGTGAGAGAATGTGAAAGATTGGTTGGGTTGGGTTGGGATGGGTTTGGTTGTGTTGGGTTTGGTTGGGTTGGGTTGGGTTGGGTTGGTTTGGGTTGGGATGGGTTGGTTTGGGTTGGGTTGGGTTGGTTTGGTTTGGTTTGGGTTGGGTTGGGTTAAGTGAGGTGTGGTGAATGGAAGTGATGTGATGTTAAAGGAAGTAAGGGGAGGTAAAAGGATGTGAGAGGAGGTAAAAGAAACTGAGGGGAGTTGAAAGAATGTAAGAGAATATCATAGGTTGGTTGGGTTGGGTTGGGTTGGGATGGGATGGGATGGGTTGTGTTGGGTTGGATTGGGTTGGGTTTGGTTGTGTTGGGTTGGGTTCGGTTGGGTTGGGTCGGGTTGGGTAGGTTTGGGTTTGGTTGGGTTGGGTTAAGTTAAGTTAGAGGATGTGAATGGAAGTGAGGGGATGTTAAAAGAAGTAAGGGGAGGTGAAAGAAAGTGAGAGGAGATGAAAGAAAGTGAGGGGAGAAGAAAGGAAGTAAGGGGAGGTGAAATGAAGTAAGGGGAAGTGAAAGGAACTGAAGGGAGGTGAAAGAAAATGAGGGGAGGTAAAAGGAAGTGAGGGGAGGTGAAAGGATGAGAGAGAATGTGAAAGGAAGTGAGGGGAGATTAAAGGAAGTAAGGGGAGGTGAAAGGAAGTGAGAGAATGTGAAAGGAAGTGAGGGGAGGTGAAAGAATGTGAAAAGAGATGAAATGAAGTGAGCGGAGGTGAAAGGAAGTGAGGGGAGGTGAAAGGAAGTGAGGGGAGGTGAAAGAATGTGAAAAGAGATGAAATGAAGTGAGCGGAGGTGAAAGGAAGTGAGAAGCAATGAAACGAAGTGGCAAGAGATGAAATGAAGTAAGTGGAGGTGAAAGAAAAAGAGGAGAGGTGAAAGGAAGAAAGAGGAGGTGAAAGGAAGTAAGGGGAGGTAAAAGGTATTCAGAGAATGTGAAAAAAATGAGGGGAGGTGAAAGGAAGTGAGGGTAGGTGAAATGAAGTGAGGGGAGGTGAAAGGAATTGAGGGGTGGTGAAAGAAAGAGAGTGGAGGTTAAAGGAAGTGAGGGGAGGTGAAAGGAAATGAGGGGAGGTGAAATGAAGTAAGGGGAGGTGAAAGGAACTGAAGGGAGGTGAAAAGAAGTGAGGGGAGATGAAAGGAAATGAGGGGAGGCGAAAGGATGTGAGGGGTGGTGAATGGAAGTGAGGGTATGTTAAAAGAAGTAAGGGGAGGTAAAAGTAAGTGAGAAGAGATGAAAGAAAGTGAGAGAATGTGAAAGATTGGTTGGGTTGGGTTGGGATGGGTTTGGTTGTGTTGGGTTTGGTTGGGTTGGGTTGGGTTGGGTTGGTTTGGGTTGGGATGGGTTGGTTTGGGTTGGGTTGGGTTGGTTTGGTTTGGTTTGGGTTGGGTTGGGTTAAGTGAGGTGTGGTGAATGGAAGTGATGTGATGTTAAAGGAAGTAAGGGGAGGTAAAAGGATGTGAGAGGAGGTAAAAGAAACTGAGGGGAGTTGAAAGAATGTAAGAGAATATCATAGGTTGGTTGGGTTGGGTTGGGATGGGATGGGATGGGTTGTGTTGGGTTGGATTGGGTTGGGTTTGGTTGTGTTGGGTTGGGTTCGGTTGGGTTGGGTCGGGTTGGGTAGGTTTGGGTTTGGTTGGGTTGGGTTAAGTTAAGTTAGAGGATGTGAATGGAAGTGAGGGGATGTTAAAAGAAGTAAGGGGAGGTGAAAGAAAGTGAGAGGAGATGAAAGAAAGTGAGGGGAGAAGAAAGGAAGTAAGGGGAGGTGAAATGAAGTAAGGGGAAGTGAAAGGAACTGAAGGGAGGTGAAAGAAAATGAGGGGAGGTAAAAGGAAGTGAGGGGAGGTGAAAGGATGAGAGAGAATGTGAAAGGAAGTGAGGGGAGATTAAAGGAAGTAAGGGGAGGTGAAAGGAAGTGAGAGAATGTGAAAGGAAGTGAGGGGAGGTGAAAGAATGTGAAAAGAGATGAAATGAAGTGAGCGGAGGTGAAAGGAAGTGAGGGGAGGTGAAAGGAAGTGAGGGGAGGTGAAAGAATGTGAAAAGAGATGAAATGAAGTGAGCGGAGGTGAAAGGAAGTGAGAAGCAATGAAACGAAGTGGCAAGAGATGAAATGAAGTAAGTGGAGGTGAAAGAAAAAGAGGAGAGGTGAAAGGAAGAAAGAGGAGGTGAAAGGAAGTAAGGGGAGGTAAAAGGTATTCAGAGAATGTGAAAAAAATGAGGGGAGGTGAAAGGAAGTGAGGGTAGGTGAAATGAAGTGAGGGGAGGTGAAAGGAATTGAGGGGTGGTGAAAGAAAGAGAGTGGAGGTTAAAGGAAGTGAGGGGAGGTGAAAGGAAATGAGGGGAGGTGAAATGAAGTAAGGGGAGGTGAAAGGAACTGAAGGGAGGTGAAAAGAAGTGAGGGGAGATGAAAGGAAATGAGGGGAGGCGAAAGGATGTGATGGGAGGTGAATGGAAGTGAGGGTATGTTAAAAGAAGTAAGGGGAGGTAGAAGTAAGTGAGGAGAGATGAAAGAAAGTGAGAGAATTTGAAAGGTTGGTTGGGTTGGGTTGGGTTGGGTTTTGGTTGTGTTGAGTTTGGTTGGGCTGGGTTGGGTTTGGTTGGGTTGGGTTGGTTTGGGTTGGGTTGGGTTGGTATTGTTTGGGTTGGGTTGGGTTAAGTGAGTGGTGGTGAATGGAAGTGATGTGATGTTAAAGGAAGTAAGGGGAGGTAAAAGGATGTGATAGGAGGTAAAATAAACTAAGGGGAGTTGAAAGAAAGTAAGAGTATATCATAGGTTGGTTGGGTTGGGTTGGAATGGGATGGGTTGTGTTGGGTTAGATTGGGTTGGGTTTTGTTGGGTTGGGTGGGGTTCGGTCCGGTTGTGTTGGGTTGGGTAGGTTTGGGTTTGGTTGGGTTGGGTTGGGTTAAGTGAGAGGAGGTGAATGGAAGTGAGGGGATGTTAAAAGAAGTAAGGGGAGTTGAAAGAAAGTGAGAGGAGATGAAAGAAAGTGAGGGGAGAAGAAAGGAAGTAAGTGGAAGTGAATGGGAGTGAGGAAAGGTGAAAGGAAGTTTAGGAGGTGAAAGAAGTTGAGGGAAGGTGAATGGAAGTTAGGAAAGGTGAAAGGAAGTGAGGGTAGTTGAAAGGAAGTGAAGGGAGGTGAAAGATAGTTAGGGGAGGTAAAAGGAAATAAGGGGAGGTAAAAGGATGTGAAAGAATGCGAAAGGCAGCAAAGGAAGGTAAAAGAAAGTGAGTGGAGGTGAAAGGAAGTGAGGGAAGGTAAAAGGAAGTGAAGGGAGGTGAAAGATAGTTAGGGGAGGTAAAAGGAAATAAGGGGAGGTAAAAGGATGTGAAAGAATGCGAAAGGCAGCAAAGGAAGGTAAAAGAAAGTGAGTGGAGGTGAAAGGAAGTGAGGGGAGGTGAATGGAAGTGAGGAGAGGCAAAAGGAAGTAAGGGGAGGTGAAAGGAAGTGAGGGGAGGTGATAGAAAACGAGTAGAGGTGAAAGAAAGAGAGGGGAGGTGTAATGAAATGAGGGGGGTTGAAAGAAAGTGAGGGGAGGTGAAAGGAAGAGAGGGGAGGTGAAAGGAAGCGAGGGGAGTTGAAAGGAAGTGAGGGGAGGCGAAAGGAAATGAGGGGAGGTGAAAGGAAGTGAGGGGTGGTGAAATTAAGTAAGGGGAGGTGAAAGAAAGTGAGGGGATGTTAAAGGAAGTAAGGGGAGGTGAAAGGAAGTGAGGGGAGGTGAAATAAAGTGAGGAAAGGTGAAATTGAAGTGAGGGGAGTTGAAAGGAAGTGAGGGGAGGTGAAAGGAAGTAAGGAGAGGTGAAAAGAAGTGAGAGAATGTGAATAAAAGTGAGGGAAGGTGAAAGAAAGGGATGGGAGGTGAAAGGAAGTGAGGGGAAGTGAAAGGAAATGATGGGAGGAAAAAGGAAGTGAGGGGAGGTAAATGAAAGAGAGTGAATATGAAAGGAAGACAGGGAAGGTGAAAGAAAGTGACGGGAGGTGAAAGGAAGTAAGGGGAATTGAAAGGAAGTAAGAGGAGGTGAAAGGAAGTAAGGGGAGGTAAAGGAAGTGAGAGAATGTGAAAGGAAGCGAGTGGAGATGAAAGAAAGTTAGGGTAGGTGAAATGAAATGAGGGGAGGTGAAAGGAATTGAGGGGAGATGAATGAAAGAGAGAGAATGTGAAAGGAAGTAAGGGAAGGTGAAAGAAAGTGAGGGGAGGTGAAAGGAAATGAGAGGAGCTGAAATGAAGCAAGGGGAAATGAAAGAAAGTGAGGGGAGGCGAAATGAACTGAGATGAGGTTAAAGGAAGTGAGGGGATGTTAAAGGAAGTGAGAGGAGGTGAAAGGAAGTGAGAGGAGGGGAAAAGAAGTGAGGGGAGGTGAAATAATATGAGGGGAGGTGAAAGGAAGCGAGGGGAGTTGAAAGAAAGTGAGGGGAGGTGAAATGATTTGAGGGGAGGTGAAAGGAAGTTAGGGGAGGTGAAATGAAGTAAGGGGAGGTGAAAGGAACTGAAGGGAAGTGAAAGAAAATGAGGGGAGGTGAAAGGAAGTGAGGGGAGGTGAAAGGATATGAGAGAATGTGAAAGGAAGTGAGGGGAGATTAAAGGAAGTAAGGGGAGGTGAAAGGAAGTGAGAGAATGTGAAAGGAAGTTAGGGAAGGTGAAAGAAAGGGAGGGGAGGTGAAAAGAAGTGAGGGGAGTTGAAAGGAAGTGAGGGGTGGCAAAAGGAAGTGAGGGGAGGTGAACGAAAGAAAGAGACTGTGAAATGAATGTAGGAAGATGAAAGGAAGTGAGGGGAGGTGAAAGGATATGAGGGGAGATGAAAGAAAGTGAGGGGAAGTTAAATGAAGTGAGGGCAGGTGAAAGGAAGTGAGGGGAGGTGAAAGGAAGAGAGGAGAGGTGAAAGGAAATGAGTGGAGGTGAAAGGAAGTTAGGGGAGATGAAAGGAAGTGAGGGGAGGTGAAAGAAAGTGAGAAGAGATGAAATGAAGTGAGGGGAGGTGAAAGGAAGTGAGAAGCAATGAAACGAAGTGGCAAGAGGTGAAATGAAGTAAGGGGAGGTGAAGGAAAAAGAGGAGAGGTGAAAGGAAGAAAGAGGAGGTGAAAGGAAGTATGGGGAGGTAAAAGGTATTGAGAGAATGTGAAAGGAAATGAGGTAAGGTGAAAGGAAGTGAGGGGAGGTGAAAGGAAGCGAGGGGATATATAAGAAAGTGAGGGTAGGTGAAATGAAGTGAGGGGAGGTGAAAGGAATTGAGGGGTGGTGAAAGAAAGAGAGGGGAGGTTAAAGGAAGTGAGGGGAGGTGAAAGGAAGTGAGGGGAGGTTAAATGAAGTAAGGGGAGGTGAAAGGAAATGAAGATAGGTGAAAGGAAGTGAGGGGAGGTGAAAGGAAATGAGGGGAGGCGAAAGGATGTGAGGGGTGGTGAAAGGAAGTGAGGGTATGTAAAAAGAAGTAAGGGGAGGTAAAAGTAAGTGAGGAGAGATGAAAGAAAGTGAGAGAATGTGAAAGATTGGTTGGGTTGGGTTGGGATGGGTTTGGTTGTGTTGGGTTTGGTTGGGTTGGGTTGGGTTGGGTTGGTTTGGGTTGGGATGGGTTGGTTTGGGTTGGGTTGGGTTGGTTTGGTTTGGTTTGGGTTGGGTTGGGTTAAGTGAGGTGTGGTGAATGGAAGTGATGTGATGTTAAAGGAAGTAAGGGGAGGTAAAAGGATGTGAGAGGAGGTTAAAGAAACTGAGGGGAGTTGAAAGAATGTAAGAGAATATCATAGGTTGGTTGGGTTGGGTTGGGTTGGGATGGGATGGGATGGGTTGTGTTGGGTTGGATTGGGTTGGGTTTGGTTGTGTTGGGTTGGGTTCGGTTGGGTTGGGTCGGGTTGGGTAGGTTTGGGTTTGGTTGGGTTGGGTTAAGTTAAGTTAGAGGATGTGAATGGAAGTGAGGGGATGTTAAAAGAAGTAAGGGGAGGTGAAAGAAAGTGAGAGGAGATGAAAGAAAGTGAGGGGAGAAGAAAGGAAGTAAGGGGAGGTGAAATGAAGTAAGGGGAAGTGAAAGGAACTGAAGGGAGGTGAAAGAAAATGAGGGGAGGTAAAAGGAAGTGAGGGGAGGTGAAAGGATGAGAGAGAATGTGAAAGGAAGTGAGGGGAGATTAAAGGAAGTAAGGGGAGGTGAAAGGAAGTGAGAGAATGTGAAAGGAAGTGAGGGGAGGTGAAAGAATGTGAAAAGAGATGAAATGAAGTGAGCGGAGGTGAAAGGAAGTGAGGGGAGGTGAAAGGAAGTGAGGGGAGGTGAAAGAATGTGAAAAGAGATGAAATGAAGTGAGCGGAGGTGAAAGGAAGTGAGAAGCAATGAAACGAAGTGGCAAGAGATGAAATGAAGTAAGTGGAGGTGAAAGAAAAAGAGGAGAGGTGAAAGGAAGAAAGAGGAGGTGAAAGGAAGTAAGGGGAGGTAAAAGGTATTCAGAGAATGTGAAAAAAATGAGGGGAGGTGAAAGGAAGTGAGGGTAGGTGAAATGAAGTGAGGGGAGGTGAAAGGAATTGAGGGGTGGTGAAAGAAAGAGAGTGGAGGTTAAAGGAAGTGAGGGGAGGTGAAAGGAAATGAGGGGAGGTGAAATGAAGTAAGGGGAGGTGAAAGGAACTGAAGGGAGGTGAAAAGAAGTGAGGGGAGATGAAAGGAAATGAGGGGAGGCGAAAGGATGTGAGGGGTGGTGAATGGAAGTGAGGGTATGTTAAAAGAAGTAAGGGGAGGTAAAAGTAAGTGAGGAGAGATGAAAGAAAGTGAGAGAATGTGAAAGATTGGTTGGGTTGGGTTGGGATGGGTTTGGTTGTGTTGGGTTTGGTTGGGTTGGGTTGGGTTGGGTTGGTTTGGGTTGGGATGGGTTGGTTTGGGTTGGGTTGGGTTGGTTTGGTTTGGTTTGGGTTGGGTTGGGTTAAGTGAGGTGTGGTGAATGGAAGTGATGTGATGTTAAAGGAAGTAAGGGGAGGTAAAAGGATGTGAGAGGAGGTAAAAGAAACTGAGGGGAGTTGAAAGAATGTAAGAGAATATCATAGGTTGGTTGGGTTGGGTTGGGATGGGATGGGATGGGTTGTGTTGGGTTGGATTGGGTTGGGTTTGGTTGTGTTGGGTTGGGTTCGGTTGGGTTGGGTCGGGTTGGGTAGGTTTGGGTTTGGTTGGGTTGGGTTAAGTTAAGTTAGAGGATGTGAATGGAAGTGAGGGGATGTTAAAAGAAGTAAGGGGAGGTGAAAGAAAGTGAGAGGAGATGAAAGAAAGTGAGGGGAGAAGAAAGGAAGTAAGGGGAGGTGAAATGAAGTAAGGGGAAGTGAAAGGAACTGAAGGGAGGTGAAAGAAAATGAGGGGAGGTAAAAGGAAGTGAGGGGAGGTGAAAGGATGAGAGAGAATGTGAAAGGAAGTGAGGGGAGATTAAAGGAAGTAAGGGGAGGTGAAAGGAAGTGAGAGAATGTGAAAGGAAGTTAGGGAAGGTGAAAGAAAGAGAGGGAAGGTGAAAAGAAGTGAGGGGAGTTGAAAGGAAGTGAGGGGTGGCGAAAGGAAGTGAGGGTAGGTGAACGAAAGAAAGTGACTGTGAAAGGAAGTGAGGGATGGTGAAAGAAAGTAAGGGGAGGTGAAAGGAAATGAGGGGATATGAAAGAAAGTGAGGGGAGGTTAAATGAACTGAGGGGAGGTGAAAGAAATTGAGAAGAGATGAAATGAAGTGAGGGGAGGTGAAAGGAAATGAGGGGAGGTGAAAGGAAGTGAGGGGAGGTGAAAGGAAGTGAGGGGAGGTGAAAGAAAGTGAGAAGAGATGAAATGAAGTGAGGGGAGATTAAAAGAAGTGCGAAGCAATGAAACGAAGTGGCAAGAGGTGAAATGAAGTAAGTGGATGTGAAAGAAAAAGAGGAGAGGTGAAAGGAAGAAAGAAGAGGTGAAAGGAAGTAAGGGGAGGTAAAAGGTATTGAGAGAATGTGAAAGGAATTGAGGGGTGGTGAATGAAAGAGAGGGGAGGTTAAAGGAAGTGAGGGGAGGTGAAAGGAAGTGAGTATAGGTGAATGGAATTGAGGGTATGTTAAAAGAAGTAAGGGGAGGTAGAAGTAAGTGAGGAGAGATGACAGAAAGTGAGAGAATTTGAAAGGTTGTTTGTGTTGGGTTGGGTTTTGGTTGTGTTGAGTTTGGTTGGGCTGGGTTGGGTTGGGTTGGTTTGGGTTTGGTTGGGTTGGTTTGGTTTGGGTTGGGTTGGGTTAAGGAGGGGTGGTGAATGGAAGTGATGTGATGTTAAAGGAAGTAAGGGGAGGTAAAAGGATGTGAGAGGAGGTAAAAGAAACTGAGGGGAGTTGAAAGAAAGTAAGAGAATATCATAGGTTGGTTGGGTTGGGTTGGGATGGGATGGGTTGTGTTGGGTTGGATTGGGTTGGGTTTGGTTGGGTTGGGTGGGGTTCGGTTGGGTTGGGTTGGGTTGGGTAGGTTTGGGTTTGGTTGGGTTGGGTTGGGTTGGATTAAATGAGAGGAGGTGAATGGAAGTGAGGGGATGATAAAAGAAGTAAGGGGAGTTGAAAGAAGGTGAGAGGAGATGAAAGAAAGTGAGGGGAGAAGAAAGGAAGTAAGTGGAAGTGAATGGAAGTGAGGAAAGGTGAAAGGAAGTTTAGGAGGTGAAAGAAGTTGAGGGAAGGTGAATGGAAGTGAGGAAAGGTGAAAGGAAGTGAGGGTAGGTGAAAAGAAGTGAGGGGGGCGAAAGGAATTAGGAGTAGGTGAAACGAAGTGAGGAGATGTGAAAGGAAATGAGGGAAGGTGAAAGGAAGTGAGGGAAGGTGAATGGAAGTGAGGAAAGATGAAAGGAAGTGAAGGGAGGTGAAAGATAGTTAGGGGAGGTAAAAAGAAATAAAGGGAGGGTAAAAGGATTTGAAAGAATGCGAAAGGCAGCGAAGGAAGGTGAAAGAAAGTGTGTGGAGGTGAAAGGAAGTGAGGGAAGGTGAATGGAAGTGAGGAGAGGCAAAAGGAAGTAAGGGGAGGTGAAAGGAAGGGAGGGGAGGTGATAGGAAACGAGTAGAGGTGAAAGAAAGTGAGGGAAGGTGAAATGAAGTGAGGGGGGTTGAAAGAAAGTGAGGGGAGGTGAAAGGAAGAGAGGGGAGGAGAAAGGAAGCGAGGGGAGTTGAAAGGAAGTGAGGGGAGGCGAAAAGAAATGAGGGGAGGTAAAAGGAAGTGAGGGTTGGTGAAATTAAGTAAGGGGAGGTGAAAGAAAGTGAGGGGATGTTAAAGGAAGTAAGTGGAGGTGAAAGGAAGTGAGGGGAGGTGAAATAAAGTGAGGGAAGGTGAAATGAAGTGAGGGGAGGTGAAAGGAAGTGAGGGGTGTCGAAAGGAAGTGAGGGGACGTGAACGAAAGAAAGAGACTGTGAAAGGAAGTGAGGGATGGTGAAAAAAATTAAGGGGAGGTGAAAGGAAATGAGGGGAGATGAAAGAAAGTGAGGGGAGGTTAAATGAAGTGAAGGGAGGTGAAAGGAAGTGAGGGGAGGTGAAAGAAAGAGAGGAGAGGTGAAAGAAATGAGGGGAGGTGAAAGGAAGTGTGGGGAGGTGAAAGGAAGAGAGGAGAGGTGAAAGGAAATGAGGGGAGGTGAAAGGAAGTGAGGGGAGGTGAAAGAATGTGAGAAGAGATGAAATGAAGTGAGGGGAGGTGAAAAGAAGTGTGAAGCAATGAAACGAAGTGGCAAGAGGTGAAATGAAGTAAGGGGAGGTGAAAGAAAAAGAGGAGAGGTGAAAGTAAGAAAGAGGAGGTGAAAGGAATTAAGGGGTGGTGAAAGAAAGAGAGGGGAGGTTAAAGGAAGAGAGGGGAGGTGAAAGGAAGTGAGGGGAGGTTAAATGAAGTAAGGGGAGGTGAAAGGAACTGAAGATAGGTGAATGGAAGTGAGGGTATGTTAAAAGAAGTAAGGGGAGGTAAAAGTAAGTGAGGAGAGATGAAAGAAAGTGAGAGAATGTGAAAGATTGGTTGGGTTGGGTTGGCTTGGTTTTCGTTGTGTTGGGTTTAGTTGGGTTGGGTTGGGTTGGGTTGGTTTGGGTTGGGTTGGGTTGGGTTGGGTTGGTTTGGTTTGGTTTGCGTTGGGTTGGGTTAAGTGAGAGGTGGTGAATGGAAGTGAAGTGATGTTAAAGCAAGTAAGGGGAGGTAAAAGGATGTGAAAGGAGGTAAAAGAAACTGAGGGGAGTTGAAAGAAAGTAAGAGAATATCATAGGTTGGTTGGGTTGGGTTGGGATGGGATTGGTTGTGTTGGGTTGGATTGGGTTGGGTTTGGTTGTGTTGGGTGGGCTTCGGTTGGGTTGGACTGGGTTGGGTAGGTTTGGGTTTGGTTGGGTTGGGTTGGGTTGGGTTAAGTTAGAGGAGGTGAATGGAAGTGAGGGGATGTTAAAAGAAGTAAGGGGAGGTGAAAGAAAGTGAGAAGAGATGAAGGAAAGTGAGGGGAGAAGAAAGGAAGTAAAGGGACGTGAAATGAAGTAAGGGGAGGTGTAAGGAACTGAAGGGAGGTGAAAGAAAATAAGGGGAGGTGAAAGGAAGTGAGGGGAGGTGAAAGCTTTGAGAGAATGTGAAAGGAAGTGAGGGGAGATTAAAGGAAATAAGGGGAGATGAAAGGAAGTGAGAGAATGTGAAAGGAAGTTAGGGAAGGTGAAAGAAAGAGAGGGGAGGTGAAAAGAAGTAAGGGGAGTTGAAAGGAAATGAGGGGTGGCGAAAGGAAGTGAGGGGAGGTGAACGAAAGAAAGAGACTGTGAAAGGAAGTGAGGGATGGTGAAAGAAAGTAAGGGGAGATGAAAGGAAATGAGGGGAGTTGAAAGAAAGTGAGGGGAGGTTAAATGAAGTGAGGGGAGGTGAAAGGAAGTGTGGGGAGGTGAAAGGAAGGGAGGAGAGGTGAAAGGAAATGATGGGAGGTGAAAGGAAGTGAGGGGAGGTGAAAGGAAGTGAGGGGAGGTGAAAGAATGTGAAAAGAGATGAAATGAAGTGAGCAGAGGTGAAAGGAAGTGAGAAGCAATGAAACGAAGTGGCAAGAGATGAAATGAAGTAAGTGGAGGTGAAAGAAAAAGAGGAGAGGTGAAAGGAAGAAAGAGGAGGTGAAAGGAAGTAAGGGGAGGTAAAAGGTATTCAGAGAATGTGAAAAAAATGAGGGGAGGTGAAAGGAAGTGAGGGTAGGTGAAATGAAGTGAGGGGAGGTGAAAGGAATTGAGGGGTGGTGAAAGAAATAGAGTGGAGGTTAAAGGAAGTGAGGGGAGGTGAAAGGAAATGAGGGGAGGTGAAATGAAGTAAGGGGAGGTGAAAGGAACTGAAGGGAGGTGAAAGGAAGTGAGGGGAGATGAAAGGAAATGAGGGGAGGCGAAAGGATGTGATGGGAGGTGAATGGAAGTGAGGGTATGTTAAAAGAAGTAAGGGGAGGTAGAAGTAAGTGAGGAGAGATGAAAGAAAGTGAGAGAATTTGAAAGGTTGGTTGGGTTGGGTTGGGTTGGGTTTTGGTTGTGTTGAGTTTGGTTGGGCTGGGTTGGGTTTGGTTGGGTTGGGTTGGTTTGGGTTGGGTTGGGTTGGTTTTGTTTGGGTTGGGTTGGGTTAAGTGAGTGGTGGTGAATGGAAGTGATGTGATGTTAAAGGAAGTAAGGGGAGGTAAAAGGATGTGATAGGAGGTAAAAGAAACTAAGGGGAGTTGAAAGAAAGTAAGAGAATATCATAGGTTGGTTGGGTTGGGTTGGGATGGGATGGGTTGTGTTGGGTTAGATTGGGTTGGGTTTTGTTGGGTTTGGTGGGGTTCGGTCCGGTTGTGTTGGGTTGGGTAGGTTTGGGTTTGGTTGGGTTGGGTTGGGTTAAGTGAGAGGAGGTGAATGGAAGTAAAGGGAGAAGAAAGGAAGTAAGTGGAAGTGAATGGGAGTGAGGAAAGGTGAAAGGAAGTTTAGGAGGTGAAAGAAATTGAGGGAAGGTGAATGGAAGTTAGGAAAGGTGAAAGGAAGTGAGTGTAGGTGAAAGGAAGTGAAGGGAGGTGAAAGATAGTTAGGGGAGGTAAAAGGAAATAAGGGGAGGTAAAAGGATGTGAAAGAATGCGAAAGGCAGCAAAGGAAGGTAAAAGAAAGTGAGTGGAGGTGAAAGGAAGTGAGAGAAGGTAAAAGGAAGTGAAGGGAGGTGAAAGATAGTTAGGGGAGGTAAAAGGAAATAAGGGGAGGTAAAAGGATGTGAAAGAATGCGAAAGGCAGCAAAGGAAGGTAAAAGAAAGTGAGTGGAGGTGAAAGGAAGTGAGAGGAGGTGAATGGAAGTGAGGAGAGGCAAAAGGAAGTAAGGGGAGGTGAAAGGAAGTGAGGGGAGGTGATAGAAAACGAGTAGAGGTGAAAGAAAGTGAGGGGAGGTGTAATGAAATGAGGGGGGTTGAAAGAAAGTGAGGGGAGGTGAAAGGAAGAGAGGGGAGGTGAAAGGAAGCGAGGGGAGTTGAAAGGAAGTGAGGGGAGGCGAAAGGAAATGAGGGGAGGTGAAAGGAAGTGAGGGGTGGTGAAATTAAGTAAGGGGAGGTGAAAGAAAGTGAGGGGATGTTAAAGGAAGTAAGGGGAGGTGAAAGGAAGTGAGGGGAGGTGAAATAAAGTGAGGAAAGGTGAAATGAAGTGAGGGGAGTTGAAAGGAAGTGAGGGGAGGTGAAAGGAAGTAAGGAGAGGTGAAAAGAAGTGAGAGAATGTGAATAAAAGTGAGGGAAGGTGAAAGAAAGGGATGGGAGGTGAAAGGAAGTGAGGGGAAGTGAAAGGAAATGATGGGAGGAAAAAGGAAGTGAGGGGAGGTAAATGAAAGAGAGTGAATAAGAAAGGAAGACAGGGAAGGTGAAAGAAAGTGACGGGAGGTGAAAGGAAGTAAGGGGAATTGAAAGGAAGTAAGAGGAGGTGAAAGGAAGTAAGGGGAGGTAAAGGAAGTGAGAGAATGTGAAAGGAAGCGAGTGGAGATGAAAGAAAGTTAGGGTAGGTGAAATGAAATGAGGGGAGGTGAAAGGAACTGAGTGGTGGTGAAAGAAATAGAGGGAAGGTGAAGGGAAGTGAGGGGCGGTGAAGGGAAATAAGGGCAGTTGAAATAAAGTAAGGGGAGGTGAAACGAACTGAGGGGAGGTGAAAGGAAGTGAGGGGAGGTGAAAGAAAGTGAGAGAATGTGAAAGGTTGGTTGGGTTGGGTTGGGTTGGGTTTGGTTGGGTTGGGTAGGGTTGGGATGGGTTGGGTTAAGTTGGGTTGGGTTGGGTTGTTTTGGGATGGTTTGTGTTGGGTTGGATTGGTTAGGGTTGGGTTGGGTTGGTTTGTGTTGGGTTAAGTGAGGGGAGGTGAATGAAAGTGAGGGGATATAAAAGAAAGTGAGGGTAGGTGAAATGAAGTGAGGGGAGGTGAAAGGAATTGAGGGGTGGTGAAAGAAAGAGAGGGGAGGTTAAAGGAAGTGAGGGGAGGTGTAAGGAAGTGAGGGGAGGTGAAATGAAGTAAGGGGAGGTGAAAGGAACTGAAGGGAGGTGAAAGGAAGTGAGGGGAGGTGAAAGGAAATGAGGGGAGGCGAAAGGATGTGGGGAGGTGAATGGAAGTGAGGGTATGTTAAAAGAAGTAAGGGGAGGTGAAAGAAAGTGAGAGTAGATGAAAGAAAGTGAGGGGAGAAGAAAGGAAGTAAGTGGAAGTGAATGGAAGTGAGGAAAGGTGAAAGGAAGTTTAGGAGGTGAAAGAAGTTGAGGGAAGGTGAATGGAAGTGAGGAAAGGTGAAAGGAAGTTAGGGAAGGTGAATGGAAGTGAGGAAAGGTGAAAGGAAGTGAAGGGAGGTGAAAGATAGTTAGGGGAGGTAAAAGGAAATAAGAGGAGGTAAAAGGATGTGAAAGAATGTGAAAGGCAGCGAAGGAAGGTGAAAGAAAGTGAGTGGAGGTGAAAGGAAGTGGGGGGAGGTGAATGGAAGTGAGGGGAGGCAAAAGGAATTGAGGGGAGATGAATGGAAGTGAGTGGAAGTAAAAGGAAGTAAGGGGAGGTGAAAGGAAGTAAGGGGAGGTGATAGGAAACGAGTAAAGGTGAAAGAAAGTGAGGGGAGGTGAAATAAAGTGAGGGGATGTTAAAGGAAGTAAGGGGAGGTGAAAGGAAGTGAGAAGAGGTGAAATAAAGTGAGGGAAGGTGAAATGAATTGAGGGAAGGTGAAAGGAAGTGAGGGGAGGTGAAAGGAAGTAAGGAGAGGTGAAAGAAAGTGAGAGAATGTGAATGAAAGTGAGGGAAGGTGGAAGAAAGGGAGGAGAGGTGAAAAGAAGTAAGGGGAGTTGAAAGGAAGTGAGGGGAGGTGAATGAAAGAGAGAGAATGTGAAAGGAATCAAGGGAAGGTGAAAGAAAGTGAGGGGAGGTGAAATGAAATGAGGTGAGGTTAAAGGAAGTGAGGGGATATTTAAGGAAGTGAGAGGATTGAAAGGAAGTGAGAGGATTGGAAAAGAAGTGAGGGGAGGTGAATGGAAGTGAGGGGATATTATAGAAAGTAAGGGGAATTGAATGGAAGTGAGGGGAGGTAAAAGGAAGTAAGGCGAGGTAAAAGGAAGTGAGGGGAGGTGAAAGGAAACGAGTAGAGGTGAAAGAAAGTGAGGGGTGGTGAAATGAAGTGAGGGGGGTGAAAGGAAGTGAGGGGAGTTGAAATAAAGTAAGTGGAGGTGAAACGAACTGAGGGGAGGCGAAAGGAAATGAGGGGAGGTGACAGAAAGTGAGAGAATGTGAATGGTTGGTTGGGTTGGGTTGGGTTGGGTTTAGTTGGGTTGGGTTGGGATGGGATGGGTTGGGTTAAGTTGGGTTGGGTTGGGTTGGTTTGGGTTGGTTTGGGTTGGTTTGGGTTGGGTTTGGTTTGGGTTGGTTTGGGTTGTGTTGGGTTGGGTTTGGGTTGTTTTGGGTTGGGATGGGATGGGTTGTGTTGGTTTGGGTTGGGTTGGGTTGGGTTGGTTTGGGTTGGGATGGGTTAAGTGAGGGGAGGTGAATTGAAGTGAAAGTATATTAAAGGAAGTAAGGGGAGGTGAAAGTATGTGAATGGAGGTAAAAGAAAGTGAGGGGAGGTGAAATGAAGTGAGGGGAGGTAAAAGAAAGTGGGGGGAGATGAAGTAAAGTGCGAGGAGGTTAAAGGAAGTGAAGGGATGTTAAAGGAAGTGAGGAGAGGTGAAAGGAAGTGAGGGGAGGAGAAAAGAAGAGAGGGGACGTGAAAGGAAGTGAGAAGAGGTGAAAGGAATTGGGGGGAGGTGATATAAAGTAAGGGGAGGTAAAGGAAAGAGAGGGGAGGTGAAAGGAAGTGAGAGGAGGTGAAAGGAAGTGAGGGGAGGTGAAAGGAAGTGAGGGGAGGTGAAAGGAAGTGAGGGAAGGTGAAAGGAAGTGAGGGGAGGTGAAATAAAGTGAGGGAAGGTGAAATGAACTGAGGAAGGTGAAAGGAAGTGAGTGGAGGTGAAAGAAATTGAGGGGAGGAGAAAGGAAATAAGGGGAGGTTAAAGGAAGTGAGAGAATGTGAAAGGAATTGAGGGAAGGTGATAGAAAGAGAGGTGAGGTGAAAGGAAGTGAGGGGAGGTGAAAGGAATTGAGGGGAGATGAATGAAAGAGAGAGAATGTGAAAGGAAGTAAGGGAAGGTGAAAGAAAGTGAGGGGAGGTGAAAGGAAATGTGAGGAGCTGAAAGGAAGCAAGGGGAAATGAAAGAAAGTGAGGGGAGGCGAAATGAACTGAGGTGAGGTTAAAGGAAGTGAGAGGATGTTAAAGGAAGTGAGAGGAGGTGAAAGGAAGTGAGAGGAGGGGAAAAGAAGTGAGGGGAGGTGAAATAAAGTGAGGGGAGGTGAAAGGAAACGAGAAGAGGTGAAAGAAAGTGAGGGGAGGTGAAATGAACTGAGGGGGTGTGAAAGGAAGTGAAAGGAGGTGAAAGGAAGAGAGGGGAGGTGAAAGGAAGCGAGGGGAGTTGAAAGAAAGTGAGGGGATGTTAAAGGAAGTAAGGGGAGGTGAAAGGAAGTTAGGGGAGGTGAAATGAAGTAAGGGGAGGTGAAAGGAACTGAAGGGAAGTGAAAGAAAATGAGGGGAGGTGAAAGGAAGTGAGGGGAGGTGAAAGGATATGAGAGAATGTGAAAGGAAGTGAGGGGAGATTAAAGGAAGTAAGGGGAATTGAAAGGAAGTAAGAGGAGGTGAAAGGAAGTAAGGGGAGGTAAAGGAAGTGAGAGAATGTGAAAGGAAGCGAGTAGAGATGAAAGAAAGTGAGGGTAGGTAAAATGAAATGAGGTAAGGTGAAAGGAACTGAGTGGTGTTGAAAGAAATAGAGGGGAGGTGAAGGGAAGTGAGGGGCGGTGAAGGGAAGTGAGGGGAGTTGAAATAAAGTAAGGGGAGGTGAAAGAAAAAGAGGAGAGGTGAAAGGAAGAAAGAGGAGGTGAAAGGAAGTAAGGGGAGGTAAAAGGTATTGAGAGAATTGAAAGGAAATGAGGTGAGGTGAAAGGAAGTGAGGGGAGGTGAAAGGAAGCGAGGGGATATAAAAGAAAGTGAGGGTAGGTGAAATGAAGTGAGGGGAGGTGAAAGGAATTGAGGGCTGGTGAAAGATAGAGAGGGGAGGTTAAAGGAAGTGAGGGGAGGTGAAAGGATGTGAGGGGCGGTTAAATAAAGTAAGGGGAGGTGAAAGGAACTGATGATAGGTAAATGGAAGTGAGGGTATGTTAAAAGAAGTAAGGGGAGGTAAAAGTAAGTGAGGAGAGATGAAAGAAAGTGAGAGAATATGAAAGATTGGTTGGGTTGGGTTGGGTTTGGTTGTGTTGGGTTTGGTTGGGTTGGGTTGGGTTGGGTTGGTTTGGGTTGGGTTGGGTTGGTTTGGGTTGGGTTGGGTTGGTTTGGTTTGGGTTGGGTTGGGTTAAGTGATGGTGGTGAATGGAAGTGATGTGATGTTAAAGGAAGTAAGGGGAGGTAAAAGGATGTGAAAGGAGGTAAAAGAAACTGAGGGGAGTTGAAAGAAAGTAAGAGAATATCATAGGTTGGTTGGGTTGGGTTGGGATGGGATTGGTTGTGTTGGGTTGGATTGGGTTGGGTTTGGTTGTGTTGGGTTTGGTTGGGTTGGGTTGGGTTATGTTGGTTTGGGTTGGGTTGGGTTGGGTTGGGTTGGGTTGGTTTGGGTTGGGTTGGGTTAATTGAGGGGTGGTGAATGGAAGTGATGTAAAAGAAAGTGAGGGGAGTTGAAATAAAGAAAGAGAATATCATAGGTTGGTTGGGTTGGGTTGGGATGGGATGGGTTGTGTTGGGTTGGATTGGGTTGGGTTGGGTTGGGTTGGGTAGGTTTGGGTTTGTTTAAGTTGGGTTGGGTTGGGTTAAGTGAGAGGAGGTGAATGGAAGTAAGGGGATGTTAAAAGAAGTAAGGGGAGGTGAAAGAAAGTGAGAGTAGATGAAAGAAAATGAGGGGAGAAGAAAGGAAGTAAGTGGAAGTGAATGGAAGTGAGGAAAGGTGAAAGGAAGTTTAGGAGGTGAAAGAAGTTGAGGGAAGGTGAATGGAAGTGAGGAAAGGTGAAAGGAAGTTAGGGAAGGTGAATGGAAGTGAGGAAAGGTGAAAGGAAGTGAAGGGAGGTGAAAGATAGTTAGGGGAGGTAAAAGGAAATAAGGGGAGGTAAAAGGATGTGAAAGAATGTGAAAGGCAGCGAAGGAAGGTGAAAGAAAGTGAGTGGAGGTGAAAGGAAGTGGGGGGAGGTGAATGGAAGTGAGGGGAGGCAAAAGGAATTGAGGGGAGGTGAATGGAAGTGAGGGGAAGTAAAAGGAAGTAAGGGGAGGTGAAAGGAAGTGAGGGGAGGTGATAGGAAACGAGTAGAGGTGAAAGAAAGTGAGGGGAGGTGAAATAAAGTGAGGGGGGTTGAAAGAAAGTGAGGGGAGGTGAAAGGAAGAGAGGGAAGGTGAAAGGAAGCGAGGGGAGGTGAAAGGAAGTGAGGGGAGGCGAAAGGAAATGAGGGGAGATAAAAGGAAGTAAGGAATGGTGAAATTAAGTAAGGGGAGGTGAAAGAAAGTGAGGGGATGTTAAAGGAAATAAGGGGAGGTGAAAGGAAGTGAGAAGAGGTGAAATAAAGTGAGGGAAGGTGAAATGAAGTGAGGGGAGGTGAAAGGAAGTGAGGGGAGGTGAAAGGAAGTAAGGAGAGGTGAAAGGAAGTGAGAGAATGTGAATGAAAGTGAGGGAAGGTGGAAGAAAGGGAGGAGAGGTGAAAAGAAGTAAGGGGAGTTGAAAGGAAGTGAGGGGAGGTGAATGAAAGAGAGAGAATGTGAAAGGAATCAAGGGAAGGTGAAAGAAAGTGAGGGGAGGTGAAAGGAAATTAGGGGAGATGAAAGGAAGTAAGTGGAAATGAAAGAAATTGAGGGGAGGTGAAATGAAGTGAGGTGAGGTTAAAGGAAGTGAGGGGATATTAAAGAAGTGAGAGGATTGAAAGGAAGTGAGAGGATTGGAAAAGAAGTGAGGGGAGGTGAATGGAAGTGAGGGGATATTATAGAAAGTAAGGGGAAGTGAATGGAAGTGAGGGGAGGTAAAAGGAAGTAAGGGGAGGTGAAAGGAAGTGAGGGGAGGTGAAAGGAAACGAGTAGAGGTGAAAGAAATTGAGGGGTGGTGAAATGAAGTGAGGGGGGTGAAAGGAAGTGAGGGGAGTTCAAATAAAGTAAGTGGTGGTGAAACGAACTGAGGGGAGGCGAAAGGAAATGAGGGGATGTGACAGAAAGTGAGAGAATGTGAATGGTTGGTTGGGTTGGGTTGGGTTTAGTTGGGTTGGGTTGGGTTGGGATGGGTTGGGTTAAGTTGGGTTGGGTTGGGTTGGTTTGGGTTGGTTTGGGTTGGGTTGGGTTGGGTTGGTTTGGGTTGTGTTGGGTTGGGTTGGGTTGTTTTGGGTTGGGATGGGATGGGTTGTGTTGGTTTGGGTTGGGTTGGGTTGGGTTGGTTTGGGTTGGAATGGGTTAAGTGAGGGGAGGTGAATGGAAGTGAAAGTATATTAAAGGAAGTAAGGGGAGGTGAAAGTATGTGAATGGAGGTAAAAGAAAGTGAGGGGAGGTGAAATGAAGTGAGGGGAGGTAAAAGAAAGTGGGGGGAGATGAAGTAAAGTGAGAGGAGGTTAAAGGAAGTGAAGGGATGTTAAAGGAAGTGAGGAGAGGTGAAAGGAAGTGAGGGGAGGAGAAAAGAAGAGAGGGGACGTGAAAGGAAATGAGAAGAGGTGAAAGGAATTGGGGGAGGTGATATAAAGTAAGGGGAGGTGAAGGAAAGAGAGGGGAGGTGAAAGGAAGTGAGGGGAGGAGAAAGGAAGTGAGGGGAGGTGAAAGGAAGTGAGGGGAGGTGAAAGGAAGTGAGGGGAGGTGAAAGGAAGTGAGGGGAGGTGAAATAAAATGAGGGAAGGTGAAATGAACTGAGGAAGGTGAAAGGAAGTGAGTGGAGGTGAAAGAAATTGAGGGGAGGAGAAAGGAAATAAGGGGAGGTTAAAGGAAGTGAGAGAATGTGAAAGGAATTGAGGGAAGGTGATAGAAAGGGAGGTGAGGTGAAAGGAAGTGAGGGGAGGTGAAAGGAATTGAGGGGAGATGAATGAAAGAGAGAGAATGTGAAAGGAAGTAAGGGAAGGTAAAAGAAAGTGAGGGGAGGTGAAAGGAAATGAGGGGAGCTGAAAGGAAGCAAGGGAAAATGAAAGAAAGTGAGGGGAGGCGAAATGAACTGAGGTGAGGTTAAAGGAAGTGAGAGGATGTTAAAGGAAGTGAGAGGAGGTGAAAGGAAATGAGAGGAGGGGAAAAGAAGTGAGGGGAGGTGAAATAAAGTGAGGGGAGGTGAAAGGAAACGAGAAGAGGTGAAAGAAAGTGAGGGGAGGTGAAATGAACTGAGGGGGTGTGAAAGGAAGTGAAAGGAGGTGAAAGGAAGAGAGGGGAGGTGAAAGGAAGCGAGGGGAGTTGAAAGAAAGTGAGGGGATGTTAAAGGAAGTAAGGGGAGGTGAAAGGAAGTTAGGGGAGGTGAAATAAAGTGAGGGAAGGTGAAATGAAGTGAGGGGAGGTGAAAGGAAATGAGGGGAGGTGAAAGGAAGTAAGGAGAGGTGCAAGGAAGTGAGAGAATGTGAATAAAAGTAAGGAAAGGTGAAAGAAAGGGATGGGAGGTGAAAGAAAGTGAGGGGAAGTGAAAGGAAATAATGGGAGGAAAAAGGAAGTGAGGGGAGGTAAATGAAAGAGAGAGAATGTGAAAGTAAGACAGGGAAGGTGAAAGAAAGTGAGGGGAGGTGAAAGGAAGTAAGGGGAGGTAAAGGAAGTGAGAGAATGTGAAAGGAAGCGAGTAGAGATGAAAGAAAATGAGGGTAGGTAAAATGAAATGAGGGGAGGTGAAAGGAACTGAGTGGTGTTGAAAGAAATAGAGGGGAGGTGAAGGGAAGTGAGGGGCGGTGAAGGGAAGTGAGGGGAGTTGAAATAAAGTAAGGGGAGGTGAAAGAAAAAGAGGAGAGGTGAAAGGAAGAAAGAGGAGGTGAAAGGAAGTAAGGGGAGGTAAAAGGTATTGAGAGAATGTGAAAGGAAATGAGGTGTGGTGAAAGGAAGTGAGGGGAGGTGAAAGGAAGCGAGGGGATATAAAAGAAAGTGAGGGTAGGTGAAATGAAGTGAGGGGAGGTGAAAGGAATTGAGGGGTGGTGAAAGATAGAGAGGGGAGGTTAAAGGAAGTGAGGGGAGGTGAAAGGATGTGAGGGGCGGTTAAATAAAGTAAGGGGAGGTGAAAGGAACTGATGATAGGTAAATGGAAGTGAGGGTATGTTAAAAGAAGTAAGGGGAGGTAAAAGTAAGTGAGGAGAGATGAAAGAAAGTGAGAGAATGTGAAAGATTGGTTGGGTTGGGTTGGGTTTGGTTGTGTTGGGTTTGGTTGGGTTGGGTTGGGTTGGGTTGGTTTGGGTTGGGTTGGGTTGGTTTGGGTTGGGTTGGTTTGGTTTGGTTAGGGTTGGGTTGGGTTAAGTGAGGGTGGTGAATGGAAGTGATGTGATGTTAAAGGAAGTAAGGGGAGGTAAAAGGATGTGAAAGGAGGTAAAAGAAACTGAGGGGAGTTGAAAGAAAGTAAGAGAATATCATAGGTTGGTTGGGTTGGGTTGGGATGGGATTGGTTGTGTTGGGTTGGATTGGGTTGGGTTTGGTTGTGTTGGGTGGGGTCCGGTTGGGTTGGACTGGGTTGGGTAGGTTTGGGTTTGGTTGGGTTGGGTTGGGTTGGGTTAAGTTAGAGGAGGTGAATGGAAGTGACGGGATGTTAAAAGAAGTAAGGGGAGGTGAAAGAAAGTGAGAGGAGATGAAAGAAAGTGAGGGGAGAAGAAAGGAAGTAAGGGGAGGTGAAATGAAGTAAGAAGAGGTGAAAGGAACTGAAGGGAGGTGAAAGAAAATGAGGGGAGGTGAAAGGAAGTGAGGGGAGGTGAAAGGATGTGAGAGAATGTTAAAGGAATTGAGGGGAGATTAAAGGAAGTAAGGGGAGATGAAAGGAAGTGAGAGAATGTTAAAGGAAGTTAGGGAAGGTAAAAGAAAGAGAGTGGAGGTGAAAAGAAGTGAGGGGAGTTGAAAGGAAGTGAGGGGTGGCAAAAGGAAGTGAGGGGAGGTGAAAGAAAGAAAGAGACTGTGAAAGGAAGTGAGGGATGGTGAAAGAAAGTAAGGGGAGGTGAAAGGAAATGAGGGGAGATGAAAGAAAGTGAGGGGAGGTTAAATGAAGTGAAGGGAAGGTGAAAGGAAGTGTGGGGAGGTGAAAGGAAGAGAGGAGAGGTGAAAGAAAATGAGGGGAGGTGAAAGGAAGTGAGGGGAGGTGAAAGGAAATGAGGGGAGGTGAATGGAAGTGAGGGGAAGTAAAAGGAAGTTAGGGGAGGTGAAAGGAAGTGAGGGGAGGTGATAGGAAACTAGTAGAGGTGAAAGAAAGTGAGGGGAGGTGAAATGAAGAGAGGGGGGTTGAAAGAAAGTGAGGGGAGGTGAAAGGAAGAGAAGGAAGGTGAAAGGAAGCGAGGGTGGTGAAAGGAAGTGAGGGGAGGCGAAAGGAAATGAGGAGAGATGAAACGAAGTGAGGAATGGTGAAATTAAATAAGGGGAGGTGAAAGAAAGTGAGGGGATGTTAATGAAAGTAAGGGGAGGTGAAAGGAAGTGAGGGGAGGTGACATAAAGTGAGGGAAGATGAAATGAAGTGAAAGGAGGTGAAAGGAAGTGAGGGGAGGTGAAAGGAAGTAAGGAGAGGTGAAAGGAAGTGAGAGAATGTGAATGAAAGTGAGGGAAGGTGGAAGAAAGGGATGGGAGGTGAAAGAAAGTGAGGGGAAGTGAAAGGAAATGATGGGAGGAAAAAGGAAGTGAGGGGAGGTAAATGAAAGAGAGAGAATGTGAAAGTAAGACAGGGAAGGTGAAAGAAAGTGAGGGGAGGTGAAAGGAAGTAAGGGGAATTGAAAGGAAGTAAGAGGAGGTGAAAGGAAGTAAGGGGAGGTAAAGGAAGTGAGAGAATGTGAAAGGAAGCGAGTAGAGATGAAAGAAAGTGAGGGTAGGTAAAATGAAATGAGGGGAGGTGAAAGGAACTGAGTGGTGTTGAAAGAAATAGAGGGGCGGTGAAGGGAAGTGAGGGGCGGTGAAGGGAAGTGAGGGGAGTTGAAATAAAGTAAGGGGAGGTGAAACAAAAAGAGCAGAGGTGAAAGGAAGAAAGAGGAGCTGAAAGGTATTGAGAGAATGTGAAAGGAAATGAGGTGAGGTGAAAGGAAGTGAGGGGAGGTGAAAGGAAGCGAGGGGATATAAAAGAAAGTGAGGGTAGGTGAAATGAAGTGAGGGGAGGTGAAAGGAATTGAGGGGTGGTGAAAGATAGAGAGAAGAGGTTAAAGGAAGTGAGGGGAGGTGAAAGGATGTGAGGGGCGGTTAAATAAAGTAAGGGGAGGTGAAAGGAATTGATGATAGGTAAATGGAAGTGAGGGTATGTTAAAAGAAGTAAGGGGAGGTAAAAGTAAGTGTGGAGAGATGAAAGAAAGTGAGAGAATGTGAAAGATTGGTTGGGTTGGGTTGGGTTCGGTTGTGTTGGGTTTGGTTGGGTTGGGTTGGGTTGGGTTGGTTTGGGTTGGGTTGGGTTGGTTTGGGTTGGGTTGGGTTGGTTTGGTTTGGTTTGGTTTGGGTTGGGTTAAGTGAGGGTGGTGAATGGAAGTGATGTGATGTTAAAGGAAGTAAGGGGAGGTAAAAGATGTGAAAGGAGGTAAAAGAAACTGAGGGGAGTTGAAAGAAATTAAGAGAATATCATAGGTTGGTTGGGTTGGGTTGGGTTGGGATGGGATTGGTTGTGTTGGGTTGGATTGGGTTGGGTTTGGTTGTGTTGGGTGGGGTTCGGTTGGGTTGGACTGGGTTGGGTAGGTTTGGGTTTGGTTGGGTTGGGTTGGGTTGGGTTAAGTTAGAGGAGGTGAATGGAAGTGAGGGGATGTTAAAAGAAGTAAGGGGAGGTGAAAGAAAGTGAGAGGAGATGAAAGAAAGTGAGGGGAGAAGAAAGGAAGTAAGGGGAGGTGAAATGAATTAAGAAGAGGTGAAAGGAACTGAAGGGAGGTGAAAGAAAATGAGGGGAGGTGAAAGGAAGTGAGGGGAGGTGAAAGGATGTGAGAGAATGTTAAAGGAAGTGAGGGGAGATTAAAGGAAGTAAGGGGAGATGAAAGGAAGTGAGTGAATGTTAAAGGAAGTTAGGGAAGGTGAAAGAAAGAGAGTGGAGGTGAAAAGAAGTGAGGGGAGTTGAAAGAAAGTGAGGGGAGGTTAAATGAAGTGAGGGGAGGTGAAAGGAAGTGTGGGGAGGTGAAAGGAAGAGAGGAGAGGTGAAAGAAAATGAGGGGAGGTGAAAGGAAGTGAGGGGAGGTGAAGGGAAATGAGGGGAGGTGAATGGAAGTGAGGGGAAGTAAAAGGAAGTTAGGGGAGGTGAAAGGAAGTGTGGGGAGGTGAAAGGAAGAGAGGAGAGGTGAAAGAAAATGAGGGGAGGTGTAAGGAAGTGAGGGGAGGTGAAGGGAAATGAGGGGAGGTGAATGGAAGTGAGGGGAAGTAAAAGGAAGTTAGGGGAGGTGAAAGGAAGTGAGGGGAGGTGAAGGGAAATGAGGGGAGGTGAATGGAAGTGAGGGGAAGTAAAAGGAAGTTAGGGGAGGTGAAAGAAAGTGAGGGGAGGTGAAATGAAGAGAGGGGGGTTGAAAGAAAGTGAGGGGAGGTGAAAGGAAGAGAAGGAAGGTGAAAGGAAGCGAGGGTGGTGAAAGGAAGTGAGGGGAGGCGAAAGGAAATGAGGAGAGATGAAAGGAAGTGAGGAATGGTGAAATTAAATAAGGGGAGGTGAAAGAAAGTGAGGGGATGTTAAAGGAAGTAAGGGGAGGTGAAAGGAAGTGAGGGGAGGTGAAATAAAGTGAGGGAAGATGAAATGAAGTGAGGGGAGGTGAAAGGAAGTGAGGGGAGGTGAAAGGAAGTAAGGAGAGGTGAAAGGAAGTGAGAGAATGTGAATGAAAGTGAGGGAAGGTGGAAGAAAGGGATGGGAGGTGAAAGAAAGTGAGGGGAAGTGAAAGGAAATGATGGGAGGAAAAAGGAAGTGAGGGGAGGTAAATGAAAGAGAGAGAATGTGAAAGTAAGACAGGGAAGGTGAAAGAAAGTGAGGGGAGGTGAAAGGAAGTAAGGGGAATTGAAAGGAAGCAAGAGGAGGTGAAAGGAAGTAAGGGGAGGTAAAGGAAGTGAGAGAATGTGAAAGGAAGCGAGTAGAGATGAAAGAAAGTGAGGGTAGGTAAAATGAAATGAGGGGAGGTGAAAGGAACTGAGTGGTGTTGAAAGAAATAGAGGGGAGGTGAAGGGAAGTGAGGAGCGGTGAAGGGAAGTGAGGGGAGTTGAAATAAAGTAAGGGGAGATGAAACGAACTGAGGGGAGGTGAAAGGAAGTGAGGGGAGGTGAAAGAAAGTGAGAGAATGTGAAAGGTTGGTTGGGTTGGGTTGGGTTTGGTTGGGTTGTGTAGGGTTGGGATGGGTTAGGTTAAGTTGGGTTGGGTTGGGTTGTTTTGGGTTGGTTTGTGTTGGGTTGGGTTGGTTAGGGTTGGGTTGGGTTGGTTTGGGTTGGGTTAAGTGAGGGGAGGTGAATGGAAGTGAGGGGATATAAAAGAAAATGAGGGTAGGTGAAATGAAGTGAGGGGAGGTGAAAGGAATTGAGGGGTGGTGAAAGAAAGAGAGGGGAGGTTAAAGGAAGTGAGGGGAGGTGAAAGGAAGTGAGGGGCGGTTAAATAAAGTAAGGGGAGGTGAAAGGAACTGATGATAGGTAAATGGAAGAAAGAGGAGTTGAAAGGAAGTAAGGGGAGGTAAAAGGTATTGAGAGAATGTGAAAGGAAATGAGGTGAGGTGAAAGGAAGTGAGGGGAGGTGAAAGGAAGCGAGGGGATATAAAAGAAAGTGAGGGTAGGTGAAATGAAGTGAGGGGGGGTGAAAGGAATTGAGGGGTGGTGAAAGATAGAGAGGGGAGGTTAAAGGAAGTGAGGGGAGGTGAAAGGATGTGAGGGGCGGTTAAATAAAGTAAGGGGAGGTGAAAGGAACTGATGATAGGTAAATGGAAGTGAGGGTATGTTAAAAGAAGTAAGGGGAGGTAAAAGTAAGTGAGGAGAGATGAAAGAAAGTGAGAGAATGTGAAAGATTGGTTGGGTTGGGTTGGGTTTGGTTGTGTTGGGTTTGGTTGGGTTGGGTTGGGTTGGGTTGGTTTGGGTTGGGTTGGGTTGGTTTGGGTTGGGTTGGGTTGGTTTGGTTTGGTTTGGTTTGGGTTGGGTTAAGTGAGGGTGGTGAATGGAAGTGATGTGATGTTAAAGGAAGTAAGGGGAGGTAAAAGGATGTGAAAGGAGGTAAAAGAAACTGAGGGGAGTTGAAAGAAAGTAAGAGAATATCATAGGTTGGTTGGGTTGGGTTGGGATGGGATTGGTTGTGTTGGGTTGGATTGGGTTGGGTTTGGTTGTGTTGGGTGGGGTTCGGTTGGGTTGGACTGGGTTGGGTAGGTTTGGGTTTGGTTGGGTTGGGTTGGGTTGGGTTAAGTTAGAGGAGGTGAATGGAAGTGACGGGATGTTAAAAGAAGTAAGGGGAGGTGAAAGAAAGTGAGAGGAGATGAAAGAAAGTGAGGGGAGAAGAAAGGAAGTAAGGGGAGGTGAAATGAAGTAAGAAGAGGTGAAAGGAACTGAAGGGAGGTGAAAGAAAATGAGGGGAGGTGAAAGGAAGTGAGGGGAGGTGAAAGGATGTGAGAGAATGTTAAAGGAATTGAGGGGAGATTAAAGGAAGTAAGGGGAGATGAAAGGAAGTGAGAGAATGTTAAAGGAAGTTAGGGAAGGTGAAAGAAAGAGAGTGGAGGTGAAAAGAAGTGAGGGGAGTTGAAAGGAAGTGAGGGGTGGCAAAAGGAAGTGAGGGGAGGTGAACGAAAGAAAGAGACTGTGAAAGGAAGTGAGGGATGGTGAAAGAAAGTAAGGGGAGGTGAAAGGAAATGAGGGGAGATGAAAGAAAGTGAGGGGAGGTTAAATGAAGTAAAGGGAAGGTGAAAGGAAGTGTGGGGAGGTGAAAGGAAGAGAGGAGAGGTGAAAGAAAATGAGGGGAGGTGAAAGGAAGTGAGGGGAGGTGAAAGGAAATGAGGGGAGGTGAATGGAAGTGAGGGGAAGTAAAAGGAAGTTAGGGGAGGTGAAAGGAAGTGAGGGGAGGTGATAGGAAACTAGTAGAGGTGAAAGAAAGTGAGGGGAGGTGAAATGAAGAGAGGGGGGTTGAAAGAAAGTGAGGGGAGGTGAAAGGAAGAGAAGGAAGGTGAAAGGAAGCGAAGGTGGTGAAAGGAAGTGAGGGGAGGCGAAAGGAAATGAGGAGAGATGAAACGAAGTGAGGAATGGTGAAATTAAATAAGGGGAGGTGAAAGAAAGTGAGGGGATGTTAAAGGAAGTAAGGGGAGGTGAAAGGAAGTGAGGGGAGGTGACATAAAGTGAGGGAAGATGAAATGAAGTGAAAGGAGGTGAAAGGAAGTGAGGGGAGGTGAAAGGAAGTAAGGAGAGGTGAAAGGAAGTGAGAGAATGTGAATGAAAGTGAGGGAAGGTGGAAGAAAGGGATGGGAGGTGAAAGAAAGTGAGGGGAAGTGAAAGGAAATGATGGGAGGAAAAAGGAAGTGAGGGGAGGTAAATGAAAGAGAGAGAATATGAAAGTAAGACAGGGAAGGTGAAAGAAAGTGAGGGGAGGTGAAAGGAAGTAAGGGGAATTGAAAGGAAGTAAGAGGAGGTGAAAGGAAGTAAGGGGAGGTAAAGGAAGTGAGAGAATGTGAAAGGAAGCGAGTAGAGATGAAAGAAAGTGAGGGTAGGTAAAATGAAATGAGGGGAGGTGAAAGGAACTGAGTGGTGTTGAAAGAAATAGAGGGGCGGTGAAGGGAAGTGAGGGGCGGTGAAGGGAAGTGAGGGGAGTTGAAATAAAGTAAGGGGAGGTGAAACAAAAAGAGCAGAGGTGAAAGGAAGAAAGAGGAGCTGAAAGGTATTGAGAGAATGTGAAAGGAAATGAGGTGAGGTGAAAGGAAGTGAGGGGAGGTGAAAGGAAGCGAGGGGATATAAAAGAAAGTGAGGGTAGGTGAAATGAAGTGAGGGGAGGTGAAAGGAATTGAGGGGTGGTGAAAGATAGAGAGAAGAGGTTAAAGGAAGTGAGGGGAGGTGAAAGGATGTGAGGGGCGGTTAAATAAAGTAAGGGGAGGTGAAAGGAATTGATGATAGGTAAATGGAAGTGAGGGTATGTTAAAAGAAGTAAGGGGAGGTAAAAGTAAGTGTGGAGAGATGAAAGAAAGTGAGAGAATGTGAAAGATTGGTTGGGTTGGGTTGGGTTTGGTTGTGTTGGGTTTGGTTGGGTTGGGTTGGGTTGGGTTTGGTTTGGGTTGGGTTGGGTTGGTTTGGGTTGGGTTGGGTTGGTTTGGTTTGGTTTGGTTTGGGTTGGGTTAAGTGAGGGTGGTGAATGGAAGTGATGTGATGTTAAAGGAAGTAAGGGGAGGTAAAAGATGTGAAAGGAGGTAAAAGAAACTGAGGGGAGTTGAAAGAAATTAAGAGAATATCATAGGTTGGTTGGGTTGGGTTGGGATGGGATTGGTTGTGTTGGGTTGGATTGGGTTGGGTTTGGTTGTGTTGGGTGGGGTTCGGTTGGGTTGGACTGGGTTGGGTAGGTTTGGGTTTGGATGGGTTGGGTTGGGTTGGGTTCAGTTAGAGGAGGTGAATGGAAGTGAGGGGATGTTAAAAGAAGTAAGGGGAGGTGAAAGAAAGTGAGAGGAGATGAAAGAAAGTGAGGGGAGAAGAAAGGAAGTAAGGGGAGGTGAAATGAATTAAGAAGAGGTGAAAGGAACTGAAGGGAGGTGAAAGAAAATGAGGGGAGGTGAAAGGAAGTGAGGGGAGGTGAAAGGATGTGAGAGAATGTTAAAGGAAGTGAGGGGAGATTAAAGGAAGTAAGGGGAGATGAAAGGAAGTGAGTGAATGTTAAAGGAAGTTAGGGAAGGTGAAAGAAAGAGAGTGGAGGTGAAAAGAAGTGAGGGGAGTTGAAAGAAAGTGAGGGGAGGTTAAATGAAGTGAGGGGAGGTGAAAGGAAGTGTGGGGAGGTGAAAGGAAGAGAGGAGAGGTGAAAGAAAATGAGGGGAGGTGAAAGGAAGTGAGGGGAGGTGAAGGGAAATGAGGGGAGGTGAATGGAAGTGAGGGGAAGTAAAAGGAAGTTAGGGGAGGTGAAAGGAAGTGAGGGGAGGTGATAGGAAACTAGTAGAGGTGAAAGAAAGTGAGGGGAGGTGAAATGAAGAGAGGGGGGTTGAAAGAAAGTGAGGGAGGTGAAAGGAAGAGAAGGAAGGTGAAAGGAAGCGAGGGTGGTGAAAGGAAGTGAGGGGAGGCGAAAGGAAATGAGGAGAGATGAAAGGAAGTGAGGAATGGTGAAATTAAATAAGGGGAGGTGAAAGAAAGTGAGGGGATGTTAAAGGAAGTAAGGGGAGGTGAAAGGAAGTGAGGGGAGGTGAAATAAAGTGAGGGAAGATGAAATGAAGTGAGGGGAGGTGAAAGGAAGTGAGGGGAGGTGAAAGGAAGTAAGGAGAGGTGAAAGGAAGTGAGAGAATGTGAATGAAAGTGAGGGAAGGTGGAAGAAAGGGATGGGAGGTGAAAGAAAGTGAGGGGAAGTGAAAGGAAATGATGGGAGGAAAAAGGAAGTGAGGGGAGGTAAATGAAAGAGAGAGAATGTGAAAGTAAGACAGGGAAGGTGAAAGAAAGTGAGGGGAGGTGAAAGGAAGTAAGGGGAATTGAAAGGAAGCAAGAGGAGGTGAAAGGAAGTAAGGGGAGGTAAAGGAAGTGAGAGAATGTGAAAGGAAGCGAGTAGAGATGAAAGAAAGTGAGGGTAGGTAAAATGAAATGAGGGGAGGTGAAAGGAACTGAGTGGTGTTGAAAGAAATAGAGGGGAGGTGAAGGGAAGTGAGGAGCGGTGAAGGGAAGTGAGGGGAGTTGAAATAAAGTAAGGGGAGATGAAACGAACTGAGGGGAGGTGAAAGGAAGTGAGGGGAGGTGAAAGAAAGTGAGAGATTGTGAAAGGTTGGTTGGGTTGGGTTGGGTTTGGTTGGGTTGTGTAGGGTTGGGATGGGTTGGGTTAAGTTGGGTTGGGTTGGGTTGTTTTGGGTTGGTTTGTGTTGGGTTGGGTTGGTTAGGGTTGGGTTGGGTTGGTTTGGGTTGGGTTAAGTGAGGGGAGGTGAATGGAAGTGAGGGGATATAAAAGAAAATGAGGGTAGGTGAAATGAAGTGAGGGGAGGTGAAAGGAATTGAGGGGTGGTGAAAGAAAGAGAGGGGAGGTTAAGGAAGAGTGAGGGGAGGTGAAAGGAAGTGAGGGGAGGTGAAATTAAGTAAGGGGAGGGTGAAAGGAACTAAAGGGAGGTGAAAGGAAGTGAGGGGAGGTGAAAGGAAATGAGGGGAGGCGAAAGGATGTGAGGGGAGGTGAATGGAAGTGAGGGTATGATAAAAGAATTAAGGGGAGGTAAAAGTAAGTGAGGAGAGTTGAAAGAAAGTGAGAGAATGTGAAAGGTTGGTTGGGTTGGGTTGGGTTGGGTTTGGTTGTGTTGGATTTGGTTGGGTTGGTTTGGGTTAGGTTGGGTTGGGTTGTTTTGGGTTGGGTTGTGTTGGGTTGGGTTGGTTTGGGTTTGGTTGGGTTGGGTTAAGTGAGAGGAGGTGAATGGAAGTGAGAAGATGTTAAAAGAAGTAAGGGGAGGTGAAAGAAAGTGAAAAGAGATGAAAGAAAGTGAGGGGAGAAGAAAGGAAGAAAGTGGAAGTGAATGGAAGTGAGGAAAGGTGAAAGGAAGTTTAGGAGGTGAAAGAAGTTGAGGGAAGGTGAATGGAAGTGAGGAAAGGTGAAAGGAAGTGAGGGTAGGTGAAAAGAAGTGAGGGGGGTGAAAGGAATTAGGAGTAGGTGAAACGAAGTGAGGAGAGGTGAAAGGAAATGAGGGAAGGTGAAAGGAAGTGAGGGAAGGTGAATGGAAGTGAGGAAAGGTGAAAGGAAGTGAAGGGAGGTGAAAGATAGTTAGGGGAGGTAAAATGAAATAAGGGGAGGTAAAAGGATGTGAAAGAATGTGAAAGGCAGCGAAGGAAGGTGAAAGAAAGTGAGGAGAGGTGAAAGGAATTGAGGGGAGGTGAAAGGAAGTGAGGGGAGGTGAATGGAAGTTAGGAGGGGGGAATGGAAGTGAGGTGAGGTGAAAGGAAGTGAGGGTTGGTGAAATTAAGTAAGGGGAGGTGAAAGAAAGTGAGGGGATGTTAAAGGAAGTAAGGGGAGGTGAAAGGAAGTTAGGGGAGGTGAAATAAAGTGAGGGAAGGTGAAATGAAGTGAGGGGAGGTGAAAGGAAGTGAGGGGAGGTAAATGAAAGAGAGAGAATGTGAAAGGAAGACAGGGAAGGTGAAAGAAAGTGACGGGAGGTGAAAGGAAGTAAGGGGATTTGAAAGGAAGTAAGAGGAGGTGAAAGGTAGTAAGGGGAGGTAAAGGAAGTGATAGAATGTGAAAGGAAGCGAGTAGAGATGAAAGAAAGTGAGGGTAGGTAAAATGAAATGAGGGGAGGTGAAAGGAACAGAGTGGTGTTGAAAGAAATAGAGGGGTGGTGAAGGGAAGTGAGGGGCGGTGAAGGGAATTGAGGGGAGTTGAAATAAAGTAAGGGGAGGTGAAACGAACTGAGGGGAGGTGAAAGGAAGTGAGGGGAGGTGAAAAAATGAGGGGAGGTTAAATGAAGTTAGGGGAGGTGAAAGGAAGTGAGAGGATGTGAAAGGAAGTGAGGAGAGGAGAAAGGAAATGAGGGGAGGTTAAAGGAAGTGAGGGGAGGTGAAAGGAAGTGAGGGGAGGTGAAAAGAAGTGAGAAGCAATGAAACGAAGTGGCAAGAGGTGAAATGAAGTAAGGGGAGGTGAAAGAAAAAGAGGGGAGGTTAAAGGAAGAAAGAGGAGGTGAAAGGAAGTAAGGGGAGGTAAAAGGTATTGAGAGAATGTGAAAGGAAATGAGGGGAGGTGAAAGGAAGTGAGGGGAGGTGAAAGGAAGCGAGGGGATATAAAAGAAAGTGAGGGTAGGTGAAATGAAGTGAGGGGAGGTGAAAGGAATTGAGGGGTGGTGAAAGAAAGAGAGGGGAGGTTAAAGGAAGTGAGGGGAGGTGAAAGGAAATGAGGGGAGGTGAAATGAAGTAAGGGGAGGTGAATGGAAATGAGGGGAGGCGAAAGGATGTGAGAGGACGTGAATGGAAGTGAGGGAATGTTAAAAGAAGTAACGGGAGGTAAAAGTAAGTGAGGAGAGTTGAAAGAAAGTGAGAGAATGTGAAAGGTTGGTTGGGTTGGGTTGGGTTTGGTTGTGTTGGGTTTGGTTGGGTTGGGTTGGGTTATGTTGGTTTGGGTTGGGTTGGGTTGGGTTGGTTTGGGTTGGGTTAATTGAGGGGTGATGAATGGAAGTGATGTGATGTTAAAGGAAGTAAGGGGAGGTAAAAGGATGTGAGAGGAGGTAAAAGAAAGTGAGGGGAGTTGAAAGAAAGAAAGAGAATATCATAGGTTGGTTGGGTTGGGTTGGGATGGGATGGGTTGTGTTGGGTTGGATTGGGTTGGGTTGGGTTGGGTTGGGTAGGTTTGGGTTTGGTTAAGTTGGGTTGGGTTGGGTTAAGTGAGAGGAGGTGAATGGAAGTGAGGGGATGTTAAAAGAAGTAAGGGGAGGTGAAAGAAAGTGAGAGTAGATGAAAGAAAGTGAGGGGAGAAGAAAGGAAGTAAGTGGAAGTGAATGGAAGTGAGGAAAGGTGAAAGGAAGTTTAGGAGGTGAAAGAAGTTGAGGGAAGGTGAATGGAAGTGAGGAAAGGTGAAAGGAAGTTAGGGAAGGTGAATGGAAGTGAGGAAAGGTGAAAGGAAGTAAAGGGAGGTGAAAGATAGTTAGGGGAGGTAAAAGGAAATAAGGGGAAGTAAAAGGATGTGAAAGAATGTGAAAGGCAGCGAAGGAAGTTGAAAGAAAGTGAGTGGAGGTGAAAGGAAGTGGGGGGAGGTGAATGGAAGTGAGGGGAGGCAAAAGGAATTGAGGGGAGGTGAATGGAAGTGAGGGGAAGTAAAAGGAAGTAAGGGGAGGTGAAAGGAAGTGAGGGGAGGTGATAGGAAACGAGTAGAGGTAAAAGAAAGTGAGGGGAGGTGAAATAAAGTGAGGGGGGTTGAAAGAAAGTGAGGGGAGGTGAAAGGAAGAGAGGGAAGGTGAAAGGAAGCGAGGGGAGGTGAAAGGAAGTGAGGGGAGGCGAAAGGAAATGAGGGGAGATAAAAGGAAGTAAGGAATGGTGAAATTAAGTAAGGGGAGGTGAAAGAAAGTGAGGGGATGTTAAAGGAAGTAAGGGGAGGTGAAAGGAAGTGAGAAGAGGTGAAATAAAGTGAGGGAAGGTAAAAGGAAGTGAGGGGAGGTGAAAGGAAGTGAGCGGAGGTGAAAGGAAGTAAGGAGAGGTGAAAGGAAGTGAGAGAATGTGAATGAAAGTGAGGGAAGGTGGAAGAAAGGGAGGAGAGGTGAAAAGAAGTAAGGGGAGTTGAAAGGAAGTGAGGGGAGGTGAATGAAAGAGAGAGAATGTGAAAGGAATCAAGGGAAGGTGAAAGAAAGTGAGGGGAGGTGAAAGGAAATGAGGGGAGATGAAAGGAAGTAAGTGGAAATGAAAGAAATTGAGGGGAGGTGAAATGAAGTGAGGTGAGGTTAAAGGAAGTGAGGGTATATTAAAGGAAGTGAGAGGATTGAAAGGAAGTGAGAGGATTGGAAAAGAAGTGAGGGGAGGTGAATGGAAGTGAGGGGATATTATAGAAAGTAAGGGGAAGTGAATGGAAGTGAGGGGAGGTAAAAGGAAGTAAGGGGAGGTGAAAGGAAGTGAGGGGAGGTGAAAGGAAACGAGTAGAGGTGAAAGAAAGTGAGGGGTAGTGAAATGAAGTGAGGGGGGTGAAAGGAAGTGAGGGGAGTTGAAATAAAGTAAGTGGAGGTGAAACGAACTGAGGGGAGGCGAAAGGAAATGAGGGGAGGTGACAGAAAGTGAGAGAATGTGAATGGTTGGTTGGGTTGGGTTGGGTTGGGTTTAGTTGGGTTGGGTTGGGATGGGTTGGGTTAAGTTGGGTTGGGTTGGGTTGTTTTGGGTTGGTTTGGTTTGGGTTGGGTTGGGTTGGGTTGGTTTGGGTTGTGTTGGGTTGGGTTGGGTTGTTTTGGGTTGGGATAGGATGGGTTGTGTTGGTTTGGGTTGGGTTGGGTTGGTTTGGGTTGGGATGTGTTAAGTGAGGGGAGGTGAATGGAAGTGAAAGTATATTAAAGGAAGTAAGGGGAGGTGAAAGTATGTGAATGGAGGTAAAAGAAAGTGAGGGGAGGTGAAATGAAGTGAGGGGAGGTAAAAGAAAGTGGGGGGAGATGAAGTAAAGTGAGAGGAGGTTAAAGGAAGTGAAGGGATGTTAAAGGAAGTGAGGAGAGGTGAAAGGAAGTGAGGGGAGGAGAAAAGAAGAGAGGGGACGTGAAAGGAAGTGAGAAGAGTTGAAAGGAATTGGGGGGAGGTGATATAAAGTAAGGGGAGGTGAAGGAAAGAGAGGGGAGGTGAAAGGAAGTGAAGGGAGGTGAAAGGAAGTGAGGGGAGGTGAAAGGAAGTGAGGGGAGGTGAAAGGAAGTGAGTGGAGGTGAAAGGAAGTGAGGGGAGGTGAAATAAAGTGAGGGAAGGTGAAATGAACTGAGGAAGGTGAAAGGAAGTGAGTGGAGGTGAAAGAAATTGAGGGGAGGAGAAAGGAAATAAGGGGAGGTTAAAGGAAGTGAGAGAATATGAAAGGAATTGAGGGAAGGTGATAGAAAGAGAGGTGAGGTGAAAGGAAGTGAGGGGAGGTGAAAGGAATTGAGGGGAGATGAATGAAAGAGAGAGAATGTGAAAGGAAGTAAGGGAAGGTGAAAGAAAGTGAGGGGAGGTGAAAGGAAATGAGGGGAGCTGAAAGGAAGCAAGGGGAAATGAAAGAAAGTGAGGGGAGGCGAAATGAACTGAGGTGAGGTTAAAGGAAGTGAGGGGATGTTAAAGGAAGTGAGAGGAGGTGAAAGGAAGTGAGAGGAGGGGAAAAGAAGTGAGGGGAGGTGAAATAAAGTGAGGGGAGGTGAAAGGAAACGAGAAGAGGTGAAAGAAAGTGAGGGGAGGTGAAATGAACTGAGGGGGTGTGAAAGGAAGTGTAAGGAGGTGAAAGGAAGAGAGGGGAGGTGAAAAGAAGTGAGGGGAGTTGAAAGAAAGTGAGGGGATGTTAAAGGAAGTAAGGGGAGGTGAAAGGAAGTTAGGGGAGGTGAAATAAAGTGAGGGAAGGTGAAATGAAGTGAGGGGAGGTGAAAGGAAGTGAGGGGAGGTGAAAGGAAGTAAGGAGAGGTGCAAGGAAGTGAGAGAATGTGAATAAAAGTAAGGGAAGGTGAAAGAAAGGGATGGGAGGTGAAAGAAAGCGAGGGGAAGTGAAAGGAAACGATGGGAGGAAAAAGGAAGTGAGGGGAGGTAAATGAAAGAGAGAGAATGTGAAAGTAAGACAGGGAAGGTGAAAGAAAGTGAGGGGAGGTGAAAGGAAGTAAGGGGAATTGAAAGGAAGTAAGAGGAGGTGAAAGGAAGTAAGGGGAGGTAAAGGAAGTGAGAGAATGTGAAAGGAAGCGTGTAGAGATGAAAGAAAGTGAGGGTAGGTAAAATGAAATGAGGGGAGGTGAAAGGAACTGAGTGGTGTTGAAAGAAATAGAGGGGCGGTGAAGGGAAGTGAGGGGCGGTGAAGGGAAGTGAGGGGAGTTGAAATAAAGTAAGGGGAGGTGAAAGAAAAAGAGGAGGGGTGAAAGGAAGAAAGAGGAGGTGAAAGGAAGTAAGGGGAGGTAAAAGGTATTGAGAGAATGTGAAAGGAAATGAGGTGAGGTGAATGGAAGTGAGGGGAGGTGAAAGGAAGCAAGGGGATATAAAAGAAAGTGAGGGTAGGTGAAATGAAGTGAGGGGAGGTGAAAGGAATTGAGGGGTGGTGAAAGATAGAGAGGGGAGGTTAAAGGAAGTGAGGGGAGGTGAAAGGATGTGAGGGGCGGTTAAATAAAGTAAGGGGAGGTGAAAGGAACTGATGATAGGTAAATGGAAGTGAGGGTATGTTAAATGAAGTAAGGGGAGGTAAAAGTAAGTGAGGAGAGATGAAAGAAAGTGAGAGAATGTGAAAGATTGGTTGGGTTGGGTTGGGTTTGGTTGTGTTGGGTTTGGTTGGGTTGGGTTGGGTTGGGTTGGTTTGGGTTGGGTTGGGTTGGTTTGGGTTGGGTTGGGTTGGTTTGGTTAGGTTTGGGTTGGGTTGGGTTAAGTGAGGGTGGTGAATGGAAGTGATGTGATGTTAAAGGAAGTAAGGGGAGGTAAAAGGATGTGAAAGGAGGTAAAAGAAACTGAGGGGAGTTGAAAGAAAGTAAGAGAATATCATAGGTTGGTTGGGTTGGGTTGGGATGGGATTGGTTGTGTTGGGTTGGATTGGGTTGGGTTTGGTTGTGTTGGGTGGGGTTCGGTTGGGTTGGACTGGGTTGGGTAGGTTTGGGTTTGGTTGTGTTGGGTTGGGTTGGTTTAAGTTAGAGGAGGTGAATGGAAGTGAGGGTATGTTAAAAGAAGTAAGGGGAGGTGAAAGAAAGTGAGAGGAGATGAAAGAAAGTGAGAGGAGAAGAAAGGAAGTAAGGGGAGGTGAAATGAAGAAAGAAGAGGTGAAAGGAACTGAAGGGAGGTGAAAGAAAATGAGGGGAGGTGAAAGGAAGTGAGGGGAGGTGAAAGGAAGTAAGGGGAGATGAAAGGAAGTGAGAGAATGTTAAAGGAAGTTAGGGAAGGTGAAAGAAAGAGAGTGGAGGTGAAAAGAAGTGAGGGGAGTTGAAAGGAAGTGAGGGGTGGCGAAAGGAAGTGAGGGGAGGTGAACGAAAGAAAGAGACTGTGAAAGGAAGTGACGGATGGAGAAAGAAAGTAAGGGGAGGTGAAAGGAAATGAGGGGAGATGAAAGAACGTGAGGGGAGGTTAAATGAAGTGAGGGGAGGTGAAAGGAAGTGTGGGGAGGTGAAAGGAAGAGAGGAGAGGTGAAAGAAAATGAGGGGAGGTGAAAGGAATTGAGGGGTGGTGAAAGAAAGAGAGGGGAGGTTAAAGGAAGTGAGGGGAGGTGAAAGGAAGTGAGGGGAGGTGAAATTAAGTAAGGGGAGGTGAAAGGAACTAAAGGGAGGTGAAAGGAAGTGAGGGGAGGTGAAAGGAAATGAGGGGAGGCGAAAGGATGTGAGGGGAGGTGAATGGAAGTGAGGGTATGATAAAAGAATTAAGGGGAGGTAAAAGTAAGTGAGGAGAGTTGAAAGAAAGTGAGAGAATGTGAAAGGTTGGTTGGGTTGGGTTGGGTTGGGTTTGGTTGTGTTGGATTTGGTTGGGTTGGTTTGGGTTAGGTTGGGTTGGGTTGTTTTGGGTTGGGTTGTGTTGGGTTGGGTTGGTTTGGGTTTGGTTGGGTTGGGTTAAGTGAGAGGAGGTGAATGGAAGTGAGAAGATGTTAAAAGAAGTAAGGGGAGGTGAAAGAAAGTGGGAAGAGATGAAAGAAAGTGAGGGGAGAAGAAAGGAAGAAAGTGGAAGTGAATGGAAGTGAGGAAAGGTGAAAGGAAGTTTAGGAGGTGAAAGAAGTTGAGGGAAGGTGAATGGAAGTGAGGAAAGGTGAAAGGAAGTGAGGGTAGGTGAAAAGAAGTGAGGGGGGGTGAAAGGAATTAGGAGTAGGTGAAACGAAGTGAGGAGAGGTGAAAGGAAATGAGGGAAGGTGAAAGGAAGTGAGGGAAGGTGAATGGAAGTGAGGAAAGGTGAAAGGAAGTGAAGGGAGGTGAAAGATAGTTAGGGGAGGTAAAATGAAATAAGGGGAGGTAAAAGGATGTGAAAGAATGTGAAAGGCAGCGAAGGAAGGTGAAAGAAAGTGAGGAGAGGTGAAAGGAATTGAGGGGAGGTGAAAGGAAGTGAGGGGAGGTGAATGGAAGTTAGGAGGGGGGAATGGAAGTGAGGTGAGGTGAAAGGAAGTGAGGGTTGGTGAAATTAAGTAAGGGGAGGTGAAAGAAAGTGAGGGGATGTTAAAGGAAGTAAGGGGAGGTGAAAGGAAGTTAGGGGAGGTGAAATAAAGTGAGGGAAGGTGAAATGAAGTGAGGGGAGGTGAAAGGAAGTGAGGGGAGGTAAATGAAAGAGAGAGAATGTGAAAGGAAGACAGGGAAGGTGAAAGAAAGTGACGGGAGGTGAAAGGAAGTAAGGGGATTTGAAAGGAAGTAAGAGGAGGTGAAAGGTAGTAAGGGGAGGTAAAGGAAGTGATAGAATGTGAAAGGAAGCGAGTAGAGATGAAAGAAAGTGAGGGTAGGTAAAATGAAATGAGGGGAGGTGAAAGGAACAGAGTGGTGTTGAAAGAAATAGAGGGGTGGTGAAGGGAAGTGAGGGGCGGTGAAGGGAAGTGAGGGGAGTTGAAATAAAGTAAGGGGAGGTGAAACGAACTGAGGGGAGGTGAAAGGAAGTGAGGGGAGGTGAAAAAATGAGGGGAGGTTAAATGAAGTTAGGGGAGGTGAAAGGAAGTGAGAGGATGTGAAAGGAAGTGAGGAGAGGAGAAAGGAAATGAGGGGAGGTTAAAGGAAGTGAGGGGAGGTGAAAGGAAGTGAGGGGAGGTGAAAAGAAGTGAGAAGCAATGAAACGAAGTGGCAAGAGGTGAAATGAAGTAAGGGGAGGTGAAAGAAAAAGAGGGGAGGTTAAAGGAAGAAAGAGGAGGTGAAAGGAAGTAAGGGGAGGTAAAAGGTATTGAGAGAATGTGAAAGGAAATGAGGGGAGGTGAAAGGAAGTGAGGGGAGGTGAAAGGAAGCGAGGGGATATAAAAGAAAGTGAGGGTAGGTGAAATGAAGTGAGGGGAGGTGAAAGGAATTGAGGGGTGGTGAAAGAAAGAGAGGGGAGGTTAAAGGAAGTGAGGGGAGGTGAAAGGAAATGAGGGGAGGTGAAATGAAGTAAGGGGAGGTGAAAGGAAATGAGGGGAGGCGAAAGGATGTGAGAGGACGTGAATGGAAGTGAGGGAATGTTAAAAGAAGTAACGGGAGGTAAAAGTATGTGAGGAGAGTTGAAAGAAAGTGAGAGAATGTGAAAGGTTGGTTGGGTTGGGTTGGGTTTGGTTGTGTTGGGTTTGGTTGGGTTGGGTTGGGTTATGTTGGTTTGGGTTGGGTTGGGTTGGGTTGGGTTGGTTTGGGTTGGGTTAATTGAGGGGTGATGAATGGAAGTGATGTGATGTTAAAGGAAGTAAGGGGAGGTAAAAGGATGTGAGAGGAGGTAAAAGAAAGTGAGGGGAGTTGAAAGAAAGAAAGAGAATATCATAGGTTGGTTGGGTTGGGTTGGGATGGGATGGGTTGTGTTGGGTTGGATTGGGTTGGGTTGGGTTGGGTTGGGTAGGTTTGGGTTTGGTTAAGTTGGGTTGGGTTGGGTTAAGTGAGAGGAGGTGAATGGAAGTGAGGGGATGTTAAAAGAAGTAAGGGGAGGTGAAAGAAAGTGAGAGTAGATGAAAGAAAGTGAGGGGAGAAGAAAGGAAGTAAGTGGAAGTGAATGGAAGTGAGGAAAGGTGAAAGGAAGTTTAGGAGGTGAAAGAAGTTGAGGGAAGGTGAATGGAAGTGAGGAAAGGTGAAAGGAAGTTAGGGAAGGTGAATGGAAGTGAGGAAAGGTGAAAGGAAGTGAAGGGAGGTGAAAGATAGTTAGGGGAGGTAAAAGGAAATAAGGGGAAGTAAAAGGATGTGAAAGAATGTGAAAGGCAGCGAAGGAAGGTGAAAGAAAGTGAGTGGAGGTGAAAGGAAGTGGGGGGAGGTGAATGGAAGTGAGGGGAGGCAAAAGGAATTGAGGGGAGGTGAATGGAAGTGAGGGGAAGTAAAAGGAAGTAAGGGGAGGTGAAAGGAAGTGAGGGGAGGTGATAGGAAACGAGTAGAGGTAAAAGAAAGTGAGGGGAGGTGAAATAAAGTGAGGGGGGTTGAAAGAAAGTGAGGGGAGGTGAAAGGAAGAGAGGGAAGGTGAAAGGAAGCGAGGGGAGGTGAAAGGAAGTGAGGGGAGGCGAAAGGAAATGAGGGGAGATAAAAGGAAGTAAGGAATGGTGAAATTAAGTAAGGGGAGGTGAAAGAAAGTGAGGGGATGTTAAAGGAAGTAAGGGGAGGTGAAAGGAAGTGAGAAGAGGTGAAATAAAGTGAGGGAAGGTAAAAGGAAGTGAGGGGAGGTGAAAGGAAGTGAGCGGAGGTGAAAGGAAGTAAGGAGAGGTGAAAGGAAGTGAGAGAATGTGAATGAAAGTGAGGGAAGGTGGAAGAAAGGGAGTAGAGGTGAAAAGAAGTAAGGGGAGTTGAAAGGAAGTGAGGGGAGGTGAATGAAAGAGAGAGAATGTGAAAGGAATCAAGGGAAGGTGAAAGAAAGTGAGGGGAGGTGAAAGGAAATGAGGGGAGATGAAAGGAAGTAAGTGGAAATGAAAGAAATTGAGGGGAGGTGAAATGAAGTGAGGTGAGGTTAAAGGAAGTGAGGGTATATTAAAGGAAGTGAGAGGATTGAAAGGAAGTGAGAGGATTGGAAAAGAAGTGAGGGGAGGTGAATGGAAGTGAGGGGATATTATAGAAAGTAAGGGGAAGTGAATGGAAGTGAGGGGAGGTAAAAGGAAGTAAGGGGAGGTGAAAGGAAGTGAGGGGAGGTGAAAGGAAACGAGTAGAGGTGAAAGAAAGTGAGGGGTGGTGAAATGAAGTGAGGGGGGTGAAAGGAAGTGAGGGGAATTCAAATAAAGTAAGTGGAGGTGAAACGAACTGAGTGGAGGCGAAAGGAAATGAGGGGAGGTGACAGAAAGTGAGAGAATGTGAATGGTTGGTTGGGTTGGGTTGGGTTGGGTTTAGTTGGGTTGGGTTGGGATGGGTTGGGTTGGTTTGGGTTGGGTTGGGTTGGGTTGGTTTGGGTTGGGATGTGTTAAGTGAGGGGAGGTGAATGGAAGTGAGGGGAGGTAAAAGAAAGTGGGGGGAGATGAAGTAAAGTGAGAGGAGGTTAAAGGAAGTGAAGGGATGTTAAAGGAAGTGAGGAGAGGTGAAAGGAAGTGAGGGGAGGAGAAAAGAAGAGAGGGGACGTGAAAGGAAGTGAGAAGAGTTGAAAGGAATTGGGGGGAGGTGATATAAAGTAAGGGGAGGTGAAGGAAAGAGAGGGGAGGTGAAAGGAAGTGAAGGGAGGTGAAAGGAAGTGAGGGGAGGTGAAAGGAAGTGAGGGGAGGTGAAAGGAAGTGAGTGGAGGTGAAAGGAAGTGAGGGGAGGTGAAATAAAGTGAGGGAAGGTGAAATGAACTGAGGAAGGTGAAAGGAAGTGAGTGGAGGTGAAAGAAATTGAGGGGAGGAGAAAGGAAATAAGGGGAGGTTAAAGGAAGTGAGAGAATGTGAAAGGAATTGAGGGAAGGTGATAGAAAGAGAGGTGAGGTGAAAGGAAGTGAGGGGAGGTGAAAGGAATTGAGGGGAGATGAATGAAAGAGAGAGAATGTGAAAGGAAGTAAGGGAAGGTGAAAGAAAGTGAGGGGAGGTGAAAGGAAATGAGGGGAGCTGAAAGGAAGCAAGGGGAAATGAAAGAAAGTGAGGGGAGGCGAAATGAACTGAGGTGAGGTTAAAGGAAGTGAGGGGATGTTAAAGGAAGTGAGAGGAGGTGAAAGGAAGTGAGAGGAGGGGAAAAGAAGTGAGGGGAGGTGAAATAAAGTGAGGGGAGGTGAAAGGAAACGAGAAGAGGTGAAAGAAAGTGAGGGGAGGTGAAATGAACTGAGGGGGTGTGAAAGGAAGTGAGGGGAGGTGAAAGGAAGAGAGGGGAGGTGAAAGGAAGCGAGGGGAGTTGAAAGGAAGTGAGGGGAGGTGAAAGGAAATGAGGGGAGGTGAAAGGAAGTGAGGGGTGGTGAAATTAAGTAAGGGGAGGTGAAAGAAAGTGGGGGGATGTTAAAGGAAGTAAGGGGAGGTGAAAGGAAGTGAGGGGAGGTGTAATAAATTGAGGGAAGGTGCAATGAAGTGAGGGGAGGTGAAAGGAAGTGAGGGGAGGTGAAAGGAAGTAAGGAGAGGTGAAAGGAAGTGAGAGAATGTGAATGAAAATTAGGGAAGGTGAAAGAAAGGGATGGGAGGTGAAAGGAAGTGAGGGGAAGTGAAAGGAAATGATGGGAGGAAAAAGGAAGTGAGGGGAGGTAAATGAAAGAGAGAGAATGTGAAAGGAAGACAAAAAAGGTGAAAGAAAGTGACGGGAGGTGAAAGAAAGTAAGGGGAATTGAAAGGAAGTAAGAGGAGGTGAAAGGAAGTAAGGGAAGGTAAAGGAAGTGAGAGAATGTGAAAGGAAGCGAGTAGAGATGAAAGAAAGTGAGGGTAGGTAAAATGAAATGAGGGCAGGTGAAAGGAACTGAGTGGTGTTGAAAGAAATAGAGGGGATGTGAATGAAATTGAGTGGTTGTGAAAGGAAGTGAGGGGAGGTGAATGGAAGTGAGTGGAGGCAAAAGGAATTGAGGGGAGGTGAATGGAAGTGAGGGGAAGTAAAAGGAAGTAAGAGAGGTGATAGGAAGTGAGGGGAGGTGATAGGAAACGAGTAGAGGTGAAAGAATGTGAGGGGAGGTTAAATGAAGAGAGGTGGGTTGAAAGAAAGTAAGGGGAGGTGAAAGGAAGAGAAGGAAGGTGAAAGGAAGCGAGGGGAGGTGAAAGGAAGTGAGGGGAGGCGAAAGAAAGTGACGGGAGGTGAAAGAAAGTACGGGGAATTGAAAGGAAGTAAGAGGAGGTGAAAGAAAATAAGGGGAGGTAAAGGAAGTGAGAGAATGTGAAAGGAAGCGAGTAGAGATGAAAGAAAGTGAGGGTAGGTAAATTGAAATGAGGGCAGGTGAAAGGAACTGAGTGGTGTTGAAAGAAATAGAGGGGAGGTGAAAGAAAGTGAGTGGAGGTGAAAGGAAGTGAGGGGAGGTGAATGGAAGTGAGGGGAGGCAAAAGGAATTGAGGGGAGGTGAATGGAAGTGAGGGGAAGTAAAAGGAAGTAAGGGGAGGTGAAAGGAAGTGAGGGGAGGTGATAGGGAACGAGTAGAGGTGAAAGAAAGTGAGGGGAGGTGAAATGATGAGAGGGGGGTTGAAAGAAAGTGAGGGGAGGTGAAAGGAAGAGAAGGAAGGTGAAAGGAAGCGAGGGGAGGTGAAAGGAAGTGAGGGAAGCCGAAAGGAAATGAGGAGAGATTAAAGGAAGTGAGGAATGGTGAAATTAAATAAGGGGAGGTGAAAGAAAGTGAGGGGATGTTAAAGGAAGTAAGGGGAGGTGAAAGGAAGTGAGGGGAGGTGAATTAAAGTGAGGGAAGGTGAAATGAAGTGAGGGGAGGTGAATGGAAGTAAGGAGAGGTGAAAGGAAGTGAGAGAATGTGAATGAAAGTGAGGGAAAGTGGAAGAAAGGGATGGGAGGTGAAAGGAAGTGAGGGGAAGTGAAAGGAAATGATGGGAGGAATAAGGAAGTGAGGGGAGGTAAATGAAAGAGAGAGAATGTGAAAGGAAGACAGGGAAGTTGAAAGAAAGTGACGGGAGGTGAAAGGAAGTAAGGGGAATTGAAAGGAAGTAAGAGGAGGTGAAAGGAAGTAAGGGGAGGTAAAGGAAGTGAGAGAATGTGAAAGGAAGCGAGTAGAGATGAAAGAAAGTGAGAGAATGTGAAAGGTTGGTTAGGTTGAGTTGGGTTTGGTTTGGTTGGGTAGGGTTGGGATGGTTTGGGTTGGTTTGGGTTGGGTTGGGTTGGGTTGGGTTGGGTTAATTGAGGGGTGATGAATGGAAGTGATGTGATGTTAAAGGAAGTAAGGGGAGGTAAAAGGATGTGAGAGGAGGTAAAAGAAAGTGAGGGGAGTTGAAAGAAAGAAAGAGAATATCATAGGTTGGTTGGGTTGGGTTGGGATGGGATGGGTTGTGTTGGGTTGGATTGGGTTGGGTTGGGTTGGGTTGGGTAGGTTTGGGTTTGGTTAAGTTGGGTTGGGTTGGGTTAAGTGAGAGGAGGTGAATGGAAGTGAGGGGATGTTAAAAGAAGTAAGGGGAGGTGAAAGAAAGTGAGAGTAGATGAAAGAAAGTGAGGGGAGAAGAAAGGAAGTAAGTGGAAGTGAATGGAAGTGAGGAAAGGTGAAAGGAAGTTTAGGAGGTGAAAGAAGTTGAGGGAAGGTGAATGGAAGTGAGGAAAGGTGAAAGGAAGTTAGGGAAGGTGAATGGAAGTGAGGAAAGGTGAAAGGAAGTGAAGGGAGGTGAAAGATAGTTAGGGGAGGTAAAAGGAAATAAGGGGAAGTAAAAGGATGTGAAAGAATGTGAAAGGCAGCGAAGGAAGGTGAAAGAAAGTGAGTGGAGGTGAAAGGAAGTGGGGGGAGGTGAATGGAAGTGAGGGGAGGCAAAAGGAATTGAGGGGAGGTGAATGGAAGTGAGGGGAAGTAAAAGGAAGTAAGGGGAGGTGAAAGGAAGTGAGGGGAGGTGATAGGAAACGAGTAGAGGTAAAAGAAAGTGAGGGGAGGTGAAATAAAGTGAGGGGGGTTGAAAGAAAGTGAGGGGAGGTGAAAGGAAGAGAGGGAAGGTGAAAGGAAGCGAGGGGAGGTGAAAGGAAGTGAGGGGAGGCGAAAGGAAATGAGGGGAGATAAAAGGAAGTAAGGAATGGTGAAATTAAGTAAGGGGAGGTGAAAGAAAGTGAGGGGATGTTAAAGGAAGTAAGGGGAGGTGAAAGGAAGTGAGAAGAGGTGAAATAAAGTGAGGGAAGGTAAAAGGAAGTGAGGGGAGGTGAAAGGAAGTGAGCGGAGGTGAAAGGAAGTAAGGAGAGGTGAAAGGAAGTGAGAGAATGTGAATGAAAGTGAGGGAAGGTGGAAGAAAGGGAGTAGAGGTGAAAAGAAGTAAGGGGAGTTGAAAGGAAGTGAGGGGAGGTGAATGAAAGAGAGAGAATGTGAAAGGAATCAAGGGAAGGTGAAAGAAAGTGAGGGGAGGTGAAAGGAAATGAGGGGAGATGAAAGGAAGTAAGTGGAAATGAAAGAAATTGAGGGGAGGTGAAATGAAGTGAGGTGAGGTTAAAGGAAGTGAGGGTATATTAAAGGAAGTGAGAGGATTGAAAGGAAGTGAGAGGATTGGAAAAGAAGTGAGGGGAGGTGAATGGAAGTGAGGGGATATTATAGAAAGTAAGGGGAAGTGAATGGAAGTGAGGGGAGGTAAAAGGAAGTAAGGGGAGGTGAAAGGAAGTGAGGGGAGGTGAAAGGAAACGAGTAGAGGTGAAAGAAAGTGAGGGGTGGTGAAATGAAGTGAGGGGGGTGAAAGGAAGTGAGGGGAATTCAAATAAAGTAAGTGGAGGTGAAACGAACTGAGTGGAGGCGAAAGGAAATGAGGGGAGGTGACAGAAAGTGAGAGAATGTGAATGGTTGGTTGGGTTGGGTTGGGTTGGGTTTAGTTGGGTTGGGTTGGGATGGGTTGGGTTAAGTTGGGTTGGGTTGGGTTGTTTTGGGTTGGTTTGGTTTGGGTTGGGTTGGGTTGGGTTGGTTTGGGTTGTGTTGGGTTGGGTTGGGTTGTTTTGGGTTGGGATGGGATGGGTTGTGTTGGTTTGGGTTGGGTTGGGTTGGGTTGGTTTGGGTTGGGATGTGTTAAGTGAGGGGAGGTGAATGGAAGTGAAAGTATATTAAAGGAAGTAAGGGGAGGTGAAAGTATGTGAATGGAGGTAAAAGAAAGTGAGGGGAGGTGAAATGAAGTGAGGGGAGGTAAAAGAAAGTGGGGGGAGATGAAGTAAAGTGAGAGGAGGTTAAAGGAAGTGAAGGGATGTTAAAGGAAGTGAGGAGAGGTGAAAGGAAGTGAGGGGAGGAGAAAAGAAGAGAGGGGACGTGAAAGGAAGTGAGAAGAGTTGAAAGGAATTGGGGGGAGGTGATATAAAGTAAGGGGAGGTGAAGGAAAGAGAGGGGAGGTGAAAGGAAGTGAAGGGAGGTGAAAGGAAGTGAGGGGAGGTGAAAGGAAGTGAGGGGAGGTGAAAGGAAGTGAGTGGAGGTGAAAGGAAGTGAGGGGAGGTGAAATAAAGTGAGGGAAGGTGAAATGAACTGAGGAAGGTGAAAGGAAGTGAGTGGAGGTGAAAGAAATTGAGGGGAGGAGAAAGGAAATAAGGGGAGGTTAAAGGAAGTGAGAGAATGTGAAAGGAATTGAGGGAAGGTGATAGAAGAGAGGTGAGGTGAAGGAAGTGAGGGGAGGTGAAAGGAATTGAGGGGAGATGAATGAAAGAGAGAGAATGTGAAAGGAAGTAAGGGAAGGTGAAAGAAAGTGAGGGGAGGTGAAAGGAAATGAGGGGAGCTGAAAGGAAGCAAGGGGAAATGAAAGAAAGTGAGGGGAGGCGAAATGAACTGAGGTGAGGTTAAAGGAAGTGAGGGGATGTTAAAGGAAGTGAGAGGAGGTGAAAGGAAGTGAGAGGAGGGGAAAAGAAGTGAGGGGAGGTGAAATAAAGTGAGGGGAGGTGAAAGGAAACGAGAAGAGGTGAAAGAAAGTGAGGGGAGGTGAAATGAACTGAGGGTGTGTGAAAGGAAGTGAGGGGAGGTGAAAGGAAGAGAGGGGAGGTGAAAGGAAGCGAGGGGAGTTGAAAGGAAGTGAGGGGAGGTGAAAGGAAATGAGGGGAGGTGAAAGGAAGTGAGGGGTGGTGAAATTAAGTAAGGGGAGGTGAAAGAAAGTGGGGGGATGTTAAAGGAAGTAAGGGGAGGTGAAAGGAAGTGAGGGGAGGTGTAATAAATTGAGGGAAGGTGCAATGAAGTGAGGGGAGGTGAAAGGAAGTGAGGGGAGGTGAAAGGAAGTAAGGAGAGGTGAAAGGAAGTGAGAGAATGTGAATGAAAATTAGGGAAGGTGAAAGAAAGGGATGGGAGGTGAAAGGAAGTGAGGGGAAGTGAAAGGAAAGGATGGGAGGAAAAAGGAAGTGAGGGGAGGTAAATGAAAGAGAGAGAATGTGAAAGGAAGACAAAAAAGGTGAAAGAAAGTGACGGGAGGTGAAAGAAAGTAAGGGGAATTGAAAGGAAGTAAGAGGAGGTGAAAGGAAGTAAGGGAAGGTAAAGGAAGTGAGAGAATGTGAAAGGAAGCGAGTAGAGATGAAAGAAAGTGAGGGTAGGTAAAATGAAATGAGGGCAGGTGAAAGGAACTGAGTGGTGTTGAAAGAAATAGAGGGGATGTGAATGAAATTGAGTGGTTGTGAAAGGAAGTGAGGGGAGGTGAATGGAAGTGAGTGGAGGCAAAAGGAATTGAGGGGAGGTGAATGGAAGTGAGGGGAAGTAAAAGGAAGTAAGAGAGGTGATAGGAAGTGAGGGGAGGTGATAGGAAACGAGTAGAGGTGAAAGAATGTGAGGGGAGGTTAAATGAAGAGAGGTGGGTTGAAAGAAAGTAAGGGGAGGTGAAAGGAAGAGAAGGAAGGTGAAAGGAAGCGAGGGGAGGTGAAAGGAAGTGAGGGGAGGCGAAAGAAAGTGACGGGAGGTGAAAGAAAGTACGGGGAATTGAAAGGAAGTAAGAGGAGGTGAAAGAAAATAAGGGGAGGTAAAGGAAGTGAGAGAATGTGAAAGGAAGCGAGTAGAGGTGAAAGAAAGTGAGGGTAGGTAAATTGAAATGAGGGCAGGTGAAAGGAACTGAGTGGTGTTGAAAGAAATAGAGGGGAGGTGAAAGAAAGTGAGTGGAGGTGAAAGGAAGTGAGGGGAGGTGAATGGAAGTGAGGGGAGGCAAAAGGAATTGAGGGGAGGTGAATGGAAGTGAGGGGAAGTAAAAGGAAGTAAGGGGAGGTGAAAGGAAGTGAGGGGAGGTGATAGGGAACGAGTAGAGGTGAAAGAAAGTGAGGGGAGGTGAAATGATGAGAGGGGGGTTGAAAGAAAGTGAGGGGAGGTGAAAGGAAGAGAAGGAAGGTGAAAGGAAGCGAGGGGAGGTGAAAGGAAGTGAGGGAAGCCGAAAGGAAATGAGGAGAGATGAAAGGAAGTGAGGAATGGTGAAATTAAATAAGGGGAGGTGAAAGAAAGTGAGGGGATGTTAAAGGAAGTAAGGGGAGGTGAAAGGAAGTGAGGGGAGGTGAATTAAAGTGAGGGAAGGTGAAATGAAGTGAGGGGAGGTGAAAGGAAGTAAGGAGAGGTGAAAGGAAGTGAGAGAATGTGAATGAAAGTGAGGGAAGGTGGAAGAAAGGGATGGGAGGTGAAAGGAAGTGAGGGGAAGTGAAAGGAAATGATGGGAGGAATAAGGAAGTGAGGGGAGGTAAATGAAAGAGAGAGAATGTGAAAGGAAGACAGGGAAGTTGAAAGAAAGTGACGGGAGGTGAAAGGAAGTAAGGGGAATTGAAAGGAAGTAAGAGGAGGTGAAAGGAAGTAAGGGGAGGTAAAGGAAGTGAGAGAATGTGAAAGGAAGCGAGTAGAGATGAAAGAAAGTGAGAGAATGTGAAAGGTTGGTTAGGTTGAGTTGGGTTTGGTTTGGTTGGGTAGGGTTGGGATGGTTTGGGTTAAGTTGGGTTGGGTTGGGTTGTTTTGGGTTGGTTTGGGTTGGGTTGGGTTGTTTAGGGTTGGGTTGGGTTGGTTTGGGTTGTGTTGGGTTGGTTTGGGTTGGGTTAAGTGAGGGGTGGTGAATGGAAGTGAGAGGATGTTTAAAGAAGTAAGGGGAGGTGAAAGGAAGTGTGAGGATGTGAAAAAAAGTGAGGGGAAGAGAAAGGAAGTAAGTGGAAGTGAATGGAAGATAGGAAAGGTGAATGGAATAGTGACAGGAGGTGAAAGAAGTTGAGGGAATGTGTATGGAAGTGAGGGTAGGTGAAAGGATGTGAGGTGATGAGAAAGAGAGAGAGGGGAGGTGAAAGGAAGTGAGGGGAGGCAAAAAGAAGTAAGGGGAGTTGAAAGGAAGCGAGGGGAGATGCAAGAATGTGAGGGCAGGTGAAATGAATTGAAAGGAGGTGAAAGGAAGTGAGTGGAGGTGAAAGGAAGAGAGGAAAATTGATAAGTGGTGAGGGGGAGCGATGGGAGCTGAGCGGAAGTGAGGAAAATAAATAGACGTGCGAAGAGGTGAAAGAAAGTGAGGGGATGTAAAATGAAGTAAGGAAAGGTGAGCGAAAGTGAGGGGAGGTTAAAGTAAGTGAAGTGGGGTGAAAGGAAGTAGGAGTAGGTGAAAGGAAGTGAGGAGAGGTGAAAGGAAATTAGGGAAGGTGAAAGGAAATGAGGGAAGGTGAATGGAAGTGAGGAAATATGAAAGGAATTGAAGGGAGGTGAAAAATAATGAGGGGAGGTAAAAGGAAATAAGGGGAGGTAAAAGGAATGAAAAAATGTGAAAGGAAGAAAGGGAAGATGAAAGAAATTGAAGGGAGGTGAAAGGAAGTGAGGGGAGGTGAAAGGAATTGAGGGGAGATGAAAGGCAGCGAGGGAAGATGAAAGGAAGTGAGGCGAGGTGAAAGGAAGAGAGGGGAGGTCAAAGGAAGAGAGGGGAGGTGAAAGGAAGTGAGGGGAGTTGAAAGGAAGTGAGGGGAGGTAATTGGAAGTGAGGGGAGGCAAAAGGAGGTGAGAAGCAATGAAACGAAGTGGCAAGAGGTGAAAGGAAGTGAGGGAAGGTGAAAGGAAGCGAGGGGATATAAAAGAATGTGAGGGTAGGTGAAATGAAGTGAGGGGAGGTGAAAGGAATTGAGGGGTGGTGAAAGAAAGAGAGGGGAGGTTAAAGGAAGTGAGGGGAGGTGAAAGGAAGTGAGGGGAGGTGAAATGAAGTAAGGGGAGGTGAAAGGAACTGAAGTGTGGTGAAAGGAAGTGAGAGGAGGTGAAAGGAAATGAGGGGAGGCGAAAGGATATGAGGGGAGGTGAATGGAAGTGAGGGTATGTTAAAAGACGTAAGGGGAGGTAAAAGTAAGTGAGGAGAGATGAAAGAAAGTGAGAGAATTTGAAAGGTTGGTGTGAGGGGAGGTGAAAGGAAGAGAAGGAAGGTGAAAGGAAGCGAGGGGAGGTGAAAGGAAGTGAGGGGAGGCGAAAGGAAGTGAGGGAAGGTGAATGGAAATGAGGAAAGGTGAAAGGAAGTGAAGGGAGGTGAAAGATAGTTAGGGGAGGTAAAAGGAAATAAGGGGAGGTAAAAGGATGTGAAAGAATGTGAAAGGCAGCGAAGGAAGGTGAAAGAAAGTGAGCAGAGGTGAAAGGAAGTGAGGTGAGGTGAAAGGAAGTGAGGAGAGGTGAATGGAAGTGAGGGGAGGTGAATGGAAGTGAGGGGAGGTAATAGGAAACGAGTAGAGGTGAAAGAAAGTGAGGGGAGGTGAAATGAAGTGAGGGGGGTTGAAAGAAAGTGAGGGGAGGTGAAAGGAAGAGAGGGGAGGTGAAAGGAAACGAGGGGAGTTGAAAGGAAGTGAGGGGAGGTGAAAGGAAATGAAGGGAGGTGAAATGAAGTGAGGGATGGTGAAATTAAGTAAGGGGAGGTGAAAAAAAGTGATTGGATGTTAAAGGAAGTAAGGGGAGGTGAAAGGAAGTGAGGGGAGGTGAAATAAAGTGAGGGAAGGTGCAATGAAGTGAGGGGAGGTGAAAGGAAGTGAGGGGAGGTGAAAGGAAGAAAGGAGAGGTGAAAAGAAATGAGAGAATGTGAATGAAAGTTAGGGAAGGTGAAAGAAAGGGATGGGAGGTGAAAGGAAGTGAGGGGAAGTAAAAGGAAATGATGGGAGGAAAAAGGAAGTGAGGGGAGGTAAATGAAAGAGAGAGAATATGAAAGGAAGACAAAGAAGGTGAAAGAAAGTGACGGGAGGTGAAAGAAAGTAAGGGGAATTGAAAGGAAGTAAGAGGAGGTGAAAGGAAGTAAGGGAAGGTAAAGGAAGTGAGAGAATGTGAAAGGAAGCGAGTAGAGATGATAGAAAGTGAGGGTAGGTAAAATGAAATGAGGGGAGGTGAAAGGAACTGAGTGGTGTTGAAAGAAATAGAGGGGAGGTGAAGGGAAGTGAGGGGCGGTGAAGGGAAGTGAGGGGAGTTGAAATAAAATAAGGGGAGGTGAAACGAAATGAGGGGAGGTGAAAGGAAGTGAGGGGAGGTAAAAGGAATTGAGTGGAGGTGATTGGAAGTGAGGGGATGGTAAAGAAAGTAAGGGGAGGTGAAAGGAAGTGATGGGAGGTAAAAGGAAGTGAGAGAATATGAAAGGAAGCGAGTAGAGATGAAAGAAAGTGAGGGTAGGTAAAATGAAATGAGGGCAGGTGAAAGGAACTGAGTGGTGTTGAAAGAAATAGAGGGGAGGTGAAAGAAAGTGAGTGGAGGTGAAAGGATGTGAGGGGAGGTGAATGGAAGTGAGGGGAGGCAAAAGGAATTGAGGGGAGGTGAATGGAAGTGAGGGGAAGTAAAAGGAAGTAAGGGGAGGTGAAAGGAAGTGAGGGGAGGTGATAGGAAACGAGTAGAGGTGAAAGAATGTGAGGGGAGGTGAAATGAAGAGAGGGGGGTTGAAAGAAAGTGAGGGGAGGTGAAAAGAAGAGAAGGAAGGTGAAAGGAAGCGAGGGGAGGTGAAAGGAAGTGAGGGGAGGCGAAAGAATGTGACGGGAGGTGAAAGAAAATAAGGGGAATTGAAAGGAAGTAAGAGGAGGTGAAAGGAAGTAAGGGGAGGTAAAGGAAGTGAGAGAATGTGAAAGGAAGCGAGTAGAGATGAAAGAAAGTGAGGGTAGGTAAAATGAAATGAGGGCAGGTGAAAGGAACTGAGTGGTGTTGAAAGAAATAGAGGGGAGGTGAAAGAAAGTGAGTGGAGGTAAAAGGAAGTGAGGGGAGGTGAATGGAAGTGAGGGGAAGTAAAAGGAAGTAAGGGGAGGTGAAAGGAAGTGAGGGGAGGTGATAGGAAACGAGTAGAGGTGAAAGAAAGTGAGGGGAGGTGAAATTAAGAGAGGGGGGTTGAAAGAAAACGAATGGAGGAGAAAGGAAATGAGGGGAGGCGAAAGGAAATGAGGGGAGATGAAAGGAAGTGAGGAATGGTGAAATTAAATAAGGGGAGGTGAAAGAAAGTGAGGGGATGATAAAGGAAGTAAGGGGAGGTGAAAGGAAGTGAGGGGAGGTGAAAGGAAGCGAGGGGAGTTGAAAGGAAGTGAGGGGAGGTGAAAGGAAATGAGGGGAGGTGAAAGGAAGTGAGGGGTGGTGAAATTAAGTAAGGGGAGGTGAAAGAAAGTGGGGGGATGTTAAAGGAAGTAAGGGGAGGTGAAAGGAAGTGAGGGGAGGTGTAATAAATTGAGGGAAGGTGCAATGAAGTGAGGGGAGGTGAAAGGAAGTGAGGGGAGGTGAAAGGAAGTAAGGAGAGGTGAAAGGAAGTGAGAGAATGTGAATGAAAATTAGGGAAGGTGAAAGAAAGGGATGGGAGGTGAAAGGAAGTGAGGGGAAGTGAAAGGAAATGATGGGAGGAAAAAGGAAGTGAGGGGAGGTAAATGAAAGAGAGAGAATGTGAAAGGAAGACAAAAAAGGTGAAAGAAAGTGACGGGAGGTGAAAGAAAGTAAGGGGAATTGAAAGGAAGTAAGAGGAGGTGAAAGGAAGTAAGGGAAGGTAAAGGAAGTGAGAGAATGTGAAAGGAAGCGAGTAGAGATGAAAGAAAGTGAGGGTAGGTAAAATGAAATGAGGGCAGGTGAAAGGAACTGAGTGGTGTTGAAAGAAATAGAGGGGAGGTGAATGAAATTGAGTGGTTGTGAAAGGAAGTGAGGGGAGGTGAATGGAAGTGAGGGGAGGCAAAAGGAATTGAGGGGAGGTGAATGGAAGTGAGGGGAAGTAAAAGGAAGTAAGGGGAGGTGAAAGGAAGTGAGGGGAGGTGATAGGGAACGAGTAGAGGTGAAAGAAAGTGAGGGGAGGTGAAATGATGAGAGGGGGGTTGAAAGAAAGTGAGGGGAGGTGAAAGGAAGAGAAGGAAGGTGAAAGGAAGCGAGGGGAGGTGAAAGGAAGTGAGGGAAGCCGAAAGGAAATGAGGAGAGATGAAAGGAAGTGAGGAATGGTGAAATTAAATAAGGGGAGGTGAAAGAAAGTGAGGGGATGTTAAAGGAAGTAAGGGGAGGTGAAAGGAAGTGAGGGGAGGTGAATTAAAGTGAGGGAAGGTGAAATGAAGTGAGGGGAGGTGAAAGGAAGTAAGGAGAGGTGAAAGGAAGTGAGAGAATGTGAATGAAAGTGAGGGAAGGTGGAAGAAAGGGATGGGAGGTGAAAGAAAGTGAGGGGAAGTGAAAGGAAATGATGGGAGGAATAAGGAAGTGAGGGGAGGTAAATGAAAGAGAGAGAATGTGAAAGGAATACAGGGAAGTTGAAAGAAAGTGACGGGAGGTGAAAGGAAGTAAGGGGAATTGAAAGGAAGTAAGAGTAGGTGAAAGGAAGTAAGGGGAGGTAAAGGAAGTGAGAGAATGTGAAAGGAAGCGAGTAGAGATGAAAGAAAGTGAGAGAATGTGAAAGGTTGGTTAGGTTGAGTTGGGTTTGGTTGGGTTGGGTAGGGTTGGGATGGTTTGGGTTAAGTTGGGTTGGGTTGGGTTGTTTTGGGTTGGTATGGGTTGGGTTGGGTTGTTTAGGGTTGGGTTGGGTTGGTTTGGGTTGTGTTGGGTTGGTTTGGGTTGGGTTAAGTGAGGGGTGGTGAATGGAAGTGAGAGGATGTTTAAAGAAGTAAGGGGAGGTGAAAGGAAGTGTGAGGATGTGAAAAAAAGTGAGGGGAAGAGAAAGGAAGTAAGTGGAAGTGAATGGAAGATAGGAAAGGTGAATGGAATAGTGACAGGAGGTGAAAGAAGTTGAGGGAATGTGTATGGAAGTGAGGGTAGGTGAAAGGATGTGAGGTGATGAGAAAGAGAGAGAGGGGAGGTGAAAGGAAGTGAGGGGAGGCAAAAAGAAGTAAGGGGAGTTGAAAGGAAGCGAGGGGAGATGCAAGAATGTGAGGGCAGGTGAAATGAATTGAAAGGAGGTGAAAGGAAGTGAGTGGAGGTGAAAGGAAGAGAGGAAAATTGATGGGTGGTGAGGGGGAGCGATGGGAGCTGAGCGGAAGTGAGGAAAATAAATAGACGTGCGAAGAGGTGAAAGAAAGTGAGGGGATGTAAAATGAAGTGAGGAAAGGTGAGCGAAAGTGAGGGGAGGTTAAAGTAAGTGAAGTGGGGTGAAAGGAAGTAGGAGTAGGTGAAAGGAAGTGAGGAGAGGTGAAAGGAAATTAGGGAAGGTGAAAGGAAATGAGGGAAGGTGAATGGAAGTGAGGAAATATGAAAGGAATTGAAGGGAGGTGAAAAATAATGAGGGGAGGTAAAAGGAAATAAGGGGAGGTAAAAGGAATGAAAAAATGTGAAAGGAAGAAAGGGAAGATGAAAGAAATTGAAGGGAGGTGAAAGGAAGTGAGGGGAGGTGAAAGGAATTGAGGGGAGATGAAAGGCAGCGAGGGAAGATGAAAGGAAGTGAGGCGAGGTGAAAGGAAGAGAGGGGAGGTCAAAGGAAGAGAGGGGAGGTGAAAGGAAGTGAGGGGAGTTGAAAGGAAGTGAGGGGAGGTAATTGGAAGTGAGGGGAGGCAAAAGGAGGTGAGAAGCAATGAAACGAAGTGGCAAGAGGTGAAAGGAAGTGAGGGAAGGTGAAAGGAAGCGAGGGGATATAAAAGAATGTGAGGGTAGGTGAAATGAAGTGAGGGGAGGTGAAAGGAATTGAGGGGTGGTGAAAGAAAGAGAGGGGAGGTTAAAGGAAGTGAGGGGAGGTGAAAGGAAGTGAGGGGAGGTGAAATGAAGTAAGGGGAGGTGAAAGGAACTGAAGTGTGGTGAAAGGAAGTGAGAGGAGGTGAAAGGAAATGAGGGGAGGCGAAAGGATATGAGGGGAGGTGAATGGAAGTGAGGGTATGTTAAAAGACGTAAGGGGAGGTAAAAGTAAGTGAGGAGAGATGAAAGAAAGTGAGAGAATTTGAAAGATTGGTGTGAGGGGAGGTGAAAGGAAGAGAAGGAAGGTGAAAGGAAGCGAGGGGAGGTGAAAGGAAGTGAGGGGAGGCGAAAGGAAGTGAGGGAAGGTGAATGGAAATGAGGAAAGGTGAAAGGAAGTGAAGGGAGGTGAAAGATAGTTAGGGGAGGTAAAAGGAAATAAGGGGAGGTAAAAGGATGTGAAAGAATGTGAAAGGCAGCGAAGGAAGGTGAAAGAAAGTGAGCAGAGGTGAAAGGAAGTGAGGTGAGGTGAAAGGAAGTGAGGGGAGGTGAATGGAAGTGAGGGGAGGTGAATGGAAGTGAGGGGAGGTAATAGGAAACGAGTAGAGGTGAAAGAAATTGAGGGGAGGTGAAATGAAGTGAGGGGGGTTGAAAGAAAGTGAGGGGAGGTGAAAGGAAGAGAGGGGAGGTGAAAGGAAACGAGGGGAGTTGAAAGGAAGTGAGGGGAGGTGAAAGGAAATGAGGGGAGGTGAAAGGAAGTGAGGGATGGTGAAATTAAGTAAGGGGAGGTGAAAAAAAGTGATTGGATGTTAAAGGAAGTAAGGGGAGGTGAAAGGAAGTGAGGGGAGGTGAAATAAAGTGAGGGAAGGTGCAATGAAGTGAGGGGAGGTGAAAGGAAGTGAGGGGAGGTGAAAGGAAGAAAGGAGAGGTGAAAAGAAATGAGAGAATGTGAATGAAAGTTAGGGAAGGTGAAAGAAAGGGATGGGAGGTGAAAGGAAGTGAGGGGAAGTGAAAGGAAATGATAGGAGGAAAAAGGAAGTGAGGGGAGGTAAATGAAAGAGAGAGAATATGAAAGGAAGACAAAGAAGGTGAAAGAAAGTGACGGGAGGTGAAAGAAAGTAAGGGGAATTGAAAGGAAGTAAGAGGAGGTGAAAGGAAGTAAGGGAAGGTAAAGGAAGTGAGAGAATGTGAAAGGAAGCGAGTAGAGATGAAAGAAAGTGAGGGTAGGTAAAATGAAATGAGGGCAGGTGAAAGGAACTGAGTGGTGTTGAAAGAAATAGAGGGGAGGTGAATGAAATTGAGTGGTTGTGAAAGGAAGTGAGGGGAGGTGAATGGAAGTGAGTGGAGGCAAAAGGAATTGAGGGGAGGTGAATGGAAGTGAGGGGAAGTAAAAGGAAGTAAGAGAGGTGAAAGGAAGTGAGGGGAGGTGATAGGAAACGAGTAGAGGTGAAAGAATGTGAGGGGAGGTTAAATGAAGAGAGGTGGGTTGAAAGAAAGTAAGGGGAGGTGAAAGGAAGAGAAGGAAGGTGAAAAGAAGCGAGGGGAGGTGAAAGGAAGTGAGGGGAGGCGAAAGAAAGTGACGGGAGGTGAAAGAAAGTAAGGGGAATTGAAAGGAAGTAAGAGGAGGTGAAAGGAAATAAGGGGAGGTAAAGGAAGTGAGAGAATGTGAAAGGACGCGAGTAGAGATGAAAGAAAGTGAGGGTAGGTAAATTGAAATGAGGGCAGGTGAAAGGAACTGAGTGGTGTTGAAAGAAATAGAGGGGAGGTGAAAGAAAGTGAGTGGAGGTGAAAGGAAGTGAGGGGAGGTGAATGGAAGTGAGGGGAGGCAAAAGGAATTGAGGGGAGGTGAATGGAAGTGAGGGGAAGTAAAAGGAAGTGAGGGGAGGTGATAGGGAACGAGTAGAGGTGAAAGAAAGTGAGGGGAGGTGAAATGATGAGAGGGGGGTTGAAAGAAAGTGAGGGGAGGTGAAAGGAAGAGAAGGAAGGTGAAAGGAAGCGAGGGGAGGTGAAAGGAAGTGAGGGAAGCCGAAAGGAAATGAGGAGAGATGAAAGGAAGTGAGGAATGGTGAAATTAAATAAGGGGAGGTGAAAGAAAGTGAGGGGATGTTAAAGGAAGTAAGGGGAGGTGAAAGGAAGTGAGGGGAGGTGAATTAAAGTGAGGGAAGGTGAAATGAAGTGAGGGGAGGTGAAAGGAAGTAAGGAGAGGTGAAAGGAAGTGAGAGAATGTGAATGAAAGTGAGGGAAGGTGGAAGAAAGGGATGGGAGGTGAAAGAAAGTGAGGGGAAGTGAAAGGAAATGATGGGAGGAATAAGGAAGTGAGGGGAGGTAAATGAAAGAGAGAGAATGTGAAAGGAATACAGGGAAGTTGAAAGAAAGTGACGGGAGGTGAAAGGAAGTAAGGGGAATTGAAAGGAAGTAAGAGTAGGTGAAAGGAAGTAAGGGGAGGTAAAGGAAGTGAGAGAATGTGAAAGGAAGCGAGTAGAGATGAAAGAAAGTGAGAGAATGTGAAAGGTTGGTTAGGTTGAGTTGGGTTTGGTTGGGTTGGGTAGGGTTGGGATGGTTTGGGTTAAGTTGGGTTGGGTTGGGTTGTTTTGGGTTGGTTTGGGTTGGGTTGGGTTGTTTAGGGTTGGGTTGGGTTGGTTTGGGTTGTGTTGGGTTGGTTTGGGTTGGGTTAAGTGAGGGGTGGTGAATGGAAGTGAGAGGATGTTTAAAGAAGTAAGGGGAGGTGAAAGGAAGTGTGAGGATGTGAAAAAAAGTGAGGGGAAGAGAAAGGAAGTAAGTGGAAGTGAATGGAAGATAGGAAAGGTGAATGGAATAGTGACAGGAGGTGAAAGAAGTTGAGGGAATGTGTATGGAAGTGAGGGTAGGTGAAAGGATGTGAGGTGATGAGAAAGAGAGAGAGGGGAGGTGAAAGGAAGTGAGGGGAGGCAAAAAGAAGTAAGGGGAGTTGAAAGGAAGCGAGGGGAGATGCAAGAATGTGAGGGCAGGTGAAATGAATTGAAAGGAGGTGAAAGGAAGTGAGTGGAGGTGAAAGGAAGAGAGGAAAATTGATGGGTGGTGAGGGGGAGCGATGGGAGCTGAGCGGAAGTGAGGAAAATAAATAGACGTGCGAAGAGGTGAAAGAAAGTGAGGGGATGTAAAATGAAGTGAGGAAAGGTGAGCGAAAGTGAGGGGAGGTTAAAGTAAGTGAAGTGGGGTGAAAGGAAGTAGGAGTAGGTGAAAGGAAGTGAGGAGAGGTGAAAGGAAATTAGGGAAGGTGAAAGGAAATGAGGGAAGGTGAATGGAAGTGAGGAAATATGAAAGGAATTGAACGGAGGTGAAAAATAATGAGGGGAGGTAAAAGGAAATAAGGGGAGGTAAAAGGAATGAAAAAATGTGAAAGGAAGAAAGGGAAGATGAAAGAAATTGAAGGGTGGTGAAAGGAAGTGAGGGGAGGTGAAAGGAAATGAGGGGAGATGAAAGGCAGCGAGGGAAGATGAAAGGAAGTGAGGCGAGGTGAAAGGAAGAGAGGGGAGGTCAAAGGAAGAGAGGGGAGGTGAAAGGAAGTGAGGGGAGTTGAAAGGAAGTGAGGGGAGGTAATTGGAAGTGAGGGGAGGCAAAAGGAGGTGAGAAGCAATGAAACGAAGTGGCAAGAGGTGAAAGGAAGTGAGGGAAGGTGAAAGGAAGCGAGGGGATATAAAAGAATGTGAGGGTAGGTGAAATGAAGTGAGGGGAGGTGAAAGGAATTGAGGGGTGGTGAAAGAAAGAGAGGGGAGGTTAAAGGAAGTGAGGGGAGGTGAAAGGAAGTGAGGGGAGGTGAAATGAAGTAAGGGGAGGTGAAAGGAACTGAAGTGTGGTGAAAGGAAGTGAGAGGAGGTGAAAGGAAATGAGGGGAGGCGAAAGGATATGAGGGGAGGTGAATGGAAGTGAGGGTATGTTAAAAGACGTAAGGGGAGGTAAAAGTAAGTGAGGAGAGATGAAAGAAAGTGAGAGAATTTGAAAGGTTGGTGTGAGGGGAGGTGAAAGGAAGAGAAGGAAGGTGAAAGGAAGCGAGGGGAGGTGAAAGGAAGTGAGGGGAGGCGAAAGGAAGTGAGGGAAGGTGAATGGAAATGAGGAAAGGTGAAAGGAAGTGAAGGGAGGTGAAAGATAGTTAGGGGAGGTAAAAGGAAATAAGGGGAGGTAAAAGGATGTGAAAGAATGTGAAAGGCAGCGAAGGAAGGTGAAAGAAAGTGAGCAGAGGTGAAAGGAAGTGAGGTGAGGTGAAAGGAAGTGAGGGGAGGTGAATGGAAGTGAGGGGAGGTGAATGGAAGTGAGGGGAGGTAATAGGAAACGAGTAGAGGTGAAAGAAAGTGAGGGGAGGTGAAATGAAGTGAGGGGGGTTGAAAGAAAGTGAGGGGAGGTGAAAGGAAGAGAGGGGAGGTGAAAGGAAACGAGAAGAGTTGAAAGGAAGTGAGGGGAGGTGAAAGGAAATGAGGGGAGGTGAAAGGAAGTGAGGGATGGTGAAATTAAGTAAGGGGAGGTGAAAAAAAGTGATTGGATGTTAAAGGAAGTAAGGGGAGGTGAAAGGAAGTGAGGGGAGGTGAAATAAAGTGAGGGAAGGTGCAATGAAGTGAGGGGAGGTGAAAGGAAGTGAGGGGAGGTGAAAGGAAGAAAGGAGAGGTGAAAAGAAATGAGAGAATGTGAATGAAAGTTAGGGAAGGTGAAAGAAAGGGATGGGAGGTGAAAGGAAGTGAGGGGAAGTGAAAGGAAATGATGGGAGGAAAAAGGAAGTGAGGGGAGGTAAATGAAAGAGAGAGAATATGAAAGGAAGACAAAGAGGGTGAAAGAAAGTGACGGGAGGTGAAAGAAAGTAAGGGGAATTGAAAGGAAGTAAGAGGAGGTGAAAGGAAGTAAGGGAAGGTAAAGGAAGTGAGAGAATGTGAAAGGAAGCGAGTAGAGATGATAGAAAGTGAGGGTAGGTAAAATGAAATGAGGGGAGGTGAAAGGAACTGAGTGGTGTTGAAAGAAATAGAGGGGAGGTGAAGGGAAGTGAGGGGCGGTGAAGGGAAGTGAGGGGAGTTGAAATAAAGTAAGGGGAGGTGAAACGAAATGAGGGGAGGTGAAAGGAAGTGAGGGGAGGTAAAAGGAATTGAGTGGAGGTGATTGGAAGTGAGGGGATGGTAAAGAAAGTAAGGGGAGGTGAAAGGAAGTGATGGGAGGTAAAAGGAAGTGAGAGAATATGAAAGGAAGCGAGTAGAGATGAAAGAAAGTGAGGGTAGGTAAAATGAAATGAGGGCAGGTGAAAGGAACTGAGTGGTGTTGAAAGAAATAGAGGGGAGGTGAAAGAAAGTGAGTGGAGGTGAAAGGATGTGAGGGGAGGTGAATGGAAGTGAGGGGAGGCAAAAGGAATTGAGGGGAGGTGAATGGAAGTGAGGGGAAGTAAAAGGAAGTAAGTTGAGGTGAAAGGAAGTGAGGGGAGGTGATAGGAAACGAGTAGAGGTGAAAGAATGTGAGGGGAGGTGAAATGAAGAGAGGGGGGTTGAAAGAAAGTGAGGGGAGGTGAAAAGAAGAGAAGGAAGGTGAAAGGAAGCGAGGGGAGGTGAAAGGAAGTGAGGGGAGGCGAAAGAATGTGACGGGAGGTGAAAGAAAATAAGGGGAATTGAAAGGAAGTAAGACAAGGTGAAAGGAAGTAAGGGGAGGTAAAGGAAGTGAGAGAATGTGAAAGGAAGCGAGTAGAGATGAAAGAAAGTGAGGGTAGGTAAAATGAAATGAGGGCAGGTGAAAGGAACTGAGTGGTGTTGACAGAAATAGAGGGGAGGTGAAAGAAAGTGAGTGGAGGTAAAAGGAAGTGAGGGGAGGTGAATGGAAGTGAGGGGAAGTAAAAGGAAGTAAGGGGAGGTGAAAGGAAGTGAGGGGAGGTGATAGGAAACGAGTAGAGGTGAAAGAAAGTGAGGGGAGGTGAAATTAAGAGAGGGGGGTTGAAAGAAAACGAATGGAGGAGAAAGGAAATGAGGGGAGGCGAAAGGAAATGAGGGGAGATGAAAGGAAGTGAGGAATGGTGAAATTAAATAAGGGGAGGTGAAAGAAAGTGAGGGGATGATAAAGGAAGTAAGGGGAGGTGAAAGGAAGTGAGGGGAGGTGAAATAAAGTGAGGGAAGGTGAAATGAAGTGAGGGGAGGTGAAAGGAAGTAAGGAGAGGTGAAAGGAAGTGAGAGAATGTGAATGAAAGTGAGGGAAGTTGGAAGAAAGGGATGGGAGGTGAAAGGAAGTGAGGGGAAGTGAAAGGAAATGATGGGAGGAATAAGGAAGTGAGGGGAGGTAAATGAAAGAAAGAGAATGTGAAAGGAAGACAGGGAAGGTGAAAGAAAGTGACGGGAGGTGAAATGATGTAAGGGGAATTGAAAGGAAGTAAGAGGAGGTGAAAGGAAGTAAGGGGAGGTAAAGGAAATGAGAGAATGTGAAAGGAAGCGAGTAGAGATGAAAGAAAGTGAGGGTAGGTGAAATGAAATGAGGGGAGGTGAAAGGAACTGAGTGGTGGTGAAAGAAATAGAGGGGTGGTGAAGGGAAGTGAGAGATGGTGAAGGGAATTGAAGGGAGTTGAAATAAAGTAAGGGGAGGTGAAACGAGCTGAGGGGAGGTGAAAGGAAGTGAGGGGAGGTGAAAGAAAGTGAGAGAATGTGAAAGGTTGGTTGGGTTGTGTTGGGTTTGGTTGGGTTGGGTAGGGTTGGGATGGTTTGGGTTAAGTTGGGTTGGGTTGGGTTGTTTTGGGTTGGTTTGGGTTGGGTTGGTTAGGGTTGGGTTGGGTTGGTTTGGGTTGTGTTGGGTTGGTTTGGGTTGGGTTAAGTGAGGGGAGGTGAATGGAAGTGAGAGGATGTTAAAAGAAGTAAGGGGAGGTGAAAGGAAGTGTGAGGATGTGAAAAAAAGTGAGGGGAAGAGAAAGGAAGTAAGTGGAAGTGAATGGAAGATAGGAAAGGTGAATTGAATAGTGACAGGAGGTGAAAGAAGTTGAGGGAATGTGTATGGAAGTGAGGGTAGGTGAAAGGATGTGAGGTGATGAGAAAGAGAGAGAGGGGAGGTGAAAGGAAGTGAGGGGAGGCAAAAAGAAGTAAGGGGAGTTGAAAGGAAGCGAGGGGAGATGCAAGAATGTGAGGGGAGGTGAAATGAATTGAAAGGAGGTGAAAGGAAGTGAGTGGAGGTGAAAGGAAGAGAGGAAAAGTGATGGGTGGTGAGGGGGAGCGATGGGAGCTGAGCGGAAGTGAGGGAAATAAATAGACGTGCGAAGAGGTGAAAGAAAGTGAGGGGATGTAAAATGAAGTGAGGATAGGTGAGAGAAAGTGAGGGGAGGTTAAAGTAAGTGAAGTGGGGTGAAAGGAAGTAGGAGTAGGTGAAAGGAATTGAGGAGAGGTGAAAAATAATGAGGGGAGGTAAAAGGAAATAAGGGGAGGTAAAAGGAATGAAAAAATGTGAAAGGAAGAAAGGGAAGATGAAAGAAATTGAAGGGAGGTGAAAGGAAGTGAGGGGAGGTGAAAGGAATTGAGGGGAGATGAAAGGAAACGAGGGAAGATGAAAGGAAGTGAGGCGAGGTGAAAGGAAGAGAGGGGAGGTGAAAGGAAGTGAGGGGGGTTGAAAGGAAGTGAGGGGAGGTAATTGGAAGTGAGGGGAGGCGAAAGGAGGTGAGAAGCAATGAAACGAAGTGGCAAGAGGTGAAATGAAGTAAGAGGAGGTGAAAGGTATTGAGAGAATGTGAAAGGAAATGAGGGGAGGTGAAAGGAAGTGAGGGGAGGTGAAAGGAAGCGAGGGGATATAAAAGAAAGTGAGGGTAGGTGAAATGAAGTGAGGGGAGGTGAAAGGAATTGAGGGGTGGTGAAAGAAAGAGAGGGGAGGTTAAAGGAAGTGAGGGGAGGTGAAAGGAAGTGAGGGGAGGTGAAATGAAGTAAGGGGAGGTGAAAGGAACTGAAGGGTGGTGAAAGGAAGTGAGGGGAGGTGAAAGGAAATGAGGGGAGGCGAAAGGATATGAGGGGAGTTGAATGGAAGTGAGGGTATGTTAAAAGACGTAAGGGGAGGTAAAAGTAAGTGAGGAGAGATGAATGAAAGTGAGAGAATTTGAAAGGTTGGTTGGGTTGGGTTTGGTTGTGTTGGGTTTGTTTGGGATGGGTTGGGTTTGGTTGGGTTGGTTTGGGTTGGGTTGGGTTGGTTTGGTTTGGGTTGGGTTGGGTTAAGTGAGGGGTGGTGAATGGAAGTGATGTGATGTTAAAGGAAGTAAGGGGAGGTAAAAGGATGTGAGAGGAGGTAAAAGAAACTGAGGGGAGTTGAAAGAAAGTAAGAGAATATCATAGGTTGGTTGGGTTGTGTTGGGATGGGATGGGTTGTGTTGGGTTGGATTGGGTTGGGTTTGGTTGGGTTGGGTGGGGTTCGGTTGGGTTGGGTTGGGTAGGTTTGGGTTTGGTATGGGTTGGGTTGGGTTAAGTGAGAGGAGGTGAATGGAAGTGAGGGGATGTTAAAAGAAGTAAGAGGAGGTGAAAGAAAGTGAGAGGAGATGAAAGAAAGTGAGGGGAGAAGAAAGGAAGTAAGTGGAAGTGAATGGAAGTGAGGAAAGGGGAAAAGAAGTTTAGGAGGTGAAAGAAGTTGAGGGAAGGTGAATGGAAGTGAGGAAAGGTGAAAGGAAGTGAGGGTAGGAGAAAAGAAGTGAGGGGGGTTGAAAGGAATTAGGAGTAGGTGAAACTAAGTGAGGAGAGGTGAAAGGAAATGAGGGAAGGTGAAAGGAAGTGAGGGAAGCTGAATGGAAGTGAGGAAAGGTGAAAGGAAGTGAAGGGAGGTGAAAGATAGTTAGGGGAGGTAAAAGGAAATAAAGGGAGGTAAAAGGATGTGAAAAAATGTGAAAGGCAGCGAAGGAAGGTGAAAGAAAGTGAGCAGAGGTGAAAGGAAGTGAGGGGAGGTGAAAGGAAGTGAGGGGAGGTGAATGGAAGTGAGGGGAGGTGAATGGAAGTGAGGGGAGGTGATAGGAAACGAGTAGAGGTGAAAGAAAGTGAGGGGAGGTGAAATGAAGTGAGGGGGGTTGAAAGAAACTGAGTGGTGTTGAAAGAAATAGAGGGGAGATGAAGGGAAGTGAGGGGCGGTGAAGGGAAGTGAGGGGAGTTGAAATAAAGTAAGGGGAGGTGAAACGAAATGAGGGGAGGTGAAAGGAAGTGAGGGGAGGTGAAAGGAATTGAGGGGAGGTGAATGGAAGTAAGGGGATGTTAAAGAAAGTAAGGGGAGGTGAAAGGAAGTGATGGGACTTAAAAGGAAGTGAGAGAATTTGAAAGGAAGTGAGGGAAGATGAATGGAAGTGAGGCGAGGTGAAAGTAAGAGAGGGGAGGTGAAAGGAAGAGAGGGGAGGTGAAAGGAAGTGAGGGGAGTTGAAAGGAAGTGAGGGGAGGTGAATGGAAGTGAGGTGAGGCGAAAGGAATTGAGGGGAGGTGAATGGAATTGAGTGGATGTTAAAGAAAGTAAGGGGAGGTGAAAGGAAGTGATGGGAGGTAAAAGGAAGTGAGAGAATGTGAAAGGAAGTGAGAAAAGGTGAAAGAAAATGAGGGGAGATGAAACGAAGTGAGTGGAGGTGAAAGGAAATGAGCTTAGGTGAAAGGAAGAGAGGGGAGGTGAAAGGAAGTGAGTGGAGGTGAAAGGAAGTGAGGGGAGGGAAAAGGAAGTGAGGGGAGGTGAAAGGAATTGAGTGGAGGTGAAAGGAAGAGAGGAAAAGTGATGGGTGGTGAGATGGAGCGATGGGAGCTGAGGGGATGCGAGGGAAAGTAAATAGACGTGAGAAGAGGTGAAAGAAAGTGATGGGATGTAAAAGGAAGTGAGGAAAGGTGAAAGGAAGTAAGGAGAGGTGAAAGGATGTAAGGGGAGGTTAAAGGAAGCGAGGGGATATGAAGGAAATTGAGGGTAGGTGAAATGAAGTGAGGGGAGGTGAAAGGAACTGAGGGGTGGTGAATGAAAGAGAGGGGAGGTTAAAGGATGTGAGGGGAGGTGAAAGGAAGTAAGGGGAGGTGAAATGAAGTAAGGGGAGGTGAAAGGAACTGAAGGGAGGTGAAAGAAAATGAGGGGAGGTGAAAGGAAGTGAGGGGAGGTGAAAGGATGTGAGAGAATATGAAAGGAAATGAGGGGAGATTAAAGGAAGTAAGGGGAGTGAAAGGAAGTGAGAGAATGTGAAAGGAAGTTAGGGAAGGTGAAAGAAAGAGAGGGGAGGTGAAAAGAAGTGATGGGAGGTGCAAGGAAGTGAGGGGTGGCGAAAAGAAGTGAGGGGAGGTGAACGAAAGAGAGAGATTGTGAAAGGAAGTGAGGGATGGTGAAAGAAAGTAAGGGGAGGTGAAAGGAATGAGGGGAGATGAAAAAATGAGTGGAGGTTAAATGAAGTGAGGGGAGGTGAAAGAAAGTGAGAAGAGATGAAATGAAGTGAAGGGAGGTGAAAAGAAGTGAGAAGCATTGAAACGAAGTGGCAAGAGGTGAAATGAAGTAAGGGGAGTTGAAAGAAAAAGAGGGGAGGTGAAAGGAAGAAAGAGGAGGTGAAAGGAAGTAAGGGGAGGTAAAAGGTATTGAGAGAATGTGAAAGGAAATGAGGGGAGGTGAAAGGAAGTGAGGGGAGGTGAAAGAAAGCGAGGGGATATAAAAGAAAGTGAGGGTAGGTGAAATGAAGTAAGGGGAGGTGAAACGAATTGAGGGGTGGTGAAAGAAAGAGAGGGGAGGGTAAATAAAGTAAGAGGAGGTGAAAGGAAGTGAGTGGAGGTGAAATGAAGTAAGGGGAGGTGAAAGGAACTGAAGGGAGGTGAAAGGAAGTGAGGGGAGGTGAAAAGAAATGAGGGGAGGCGAAAGGATGTGAGGGGAGGTGAATGGAAGTGAGGGTATTTTAAAAGAAGTAAGGGGAGGTAAAAGTAAGTGAGGAGAGTTGTAAGAAAGTGAGAGAATGTGAAAGGTTGGTTGGGTTGGGTTGGGTTGGGTTTGGTTGTGTTGGGTCTGGTTGGGTTGGGTTGGGTTGGGTTGGGTTGGTTTGGGTTGGGTTGGGTTGGGTTGGTTTGGGTTGGGTTGGGTTAAGTGAGGGGTGGTGAATGGAAGTGATGTGATGATAAAGGAAGTAAGGGGAGGTAAAAGGATGTGAGAGGAGGTAAAAGCAAGTGAGGGGAGTTGAAATAAAGAAAGAGAATATCATAGGTTGGTTGGGTTGGGTTGGGATGGGATGGGTTGTGTTGGGTTGGATTGGGTTGGGTTGGGTTCAGTTGGGTGGGGGTCGGTTGGGTTAAGTTGGGTTGGGTTGGGTAGGTTTGGGTTTGGTTAAGTTGGGTTGGGTTGGGTTAAGTGAGAGGAGGTGAATGGAAGTGAGGGGATGTTAAAAGAAGTAAGGGGAGGTGAAAGAAAGTGAGAGGAGATGAAAGAAAGTGAGGGGAGAAGAAAGGAAGTAAGTGGAAGTGAATGGAAGTGAGGAAAGGTGAAAGGAAGTTTAGGTGGTGAAAGAAGTTGAGGGAAGGTGAATGGAAGTGAGGAAAGGTGAAAGGAAGTGAGGGTAGGTGAAAATAAGTGAGGGGGGTTGAAAGGAATTAGGAGTAGGTGAAACGAAGTGAGGAGAGTTGAAAGAAAATGAGGGAAGGTGAAAGGAAGTGAGGGAAGGTGAATGGAAGTGAGGAAAGGTGAAAGGAAGTGAAGGGAGGTGAAAGATAGTTAGGGGAGGTAAAAGGAAATAAGGGGAGGTAAAAGGATGTGAAAGAATGTGAAAGGCAGCGAAGGAAGGTGAAAGAAAGTGGGTGGAGGTGATAGGAAGTGAGGGGAGGTGAATGGAAGTGATGGGAGGTAAAAGGAAGTGAGAGAATTTGAAAGGAAGTGAGGGAAGATGAATGGAAGTGAGGCGAGGTGAAAGTAAGAGAGGGGAGGTGAAAGGAAGAGAGGGGAGGTGAAAGGAAGTGAGGGGAGTTGAAAGGAAGTGAGGGGAGGTGAATGGAAGTGAGGTGAGGCGAAAGGAATTGAGGGGAGGTGAATGGAATTGAGTGGATGTTAAAGAAAGTAAGGGGAGGTGAAAGGAAGTGATGGGAGGTAAAAGGAAGTGAGAGAATGTGAAAGGAAGTGAGAAAAGGTGAAAGAAAATGAGGGGAGATGAAACGAAGTGAGTGGAGGTGAAAGAAATGAGCTTAGGTGAAAGGAAGAGAGGGGAGGTGAAAGGAAGTGAGGGGAGGTGAAAGGAAGTGAGGGGAGGGAAAAGGAAGTGAGGGGAGGTGAAAGGAATTGAGTGGAGGTGAAAGGAAGAGAGGAAAAGTGATGGGTGGTGAGATGGAGCGATGGGAGCTGAGGGGATGCGAGGGAAAGTAAATAGACGTGAGAAGAGGTGAAAGAAAGTGATGGGATGTAAAAGGAAGTGAGGAAAGGTGAAAGGAAGTAAGGAGAGGTGAAAGGATGTAAGGGGAGGTTAAAGGAAGCGAGGGGATATGAAGGAAAGTGAGGGTAGGTGAAATGAAGTGAGGGGAGGTGAAAGGAACTGAGGGGTGGTGAATGAAAGAGAGGGGAGGTTAAAGGATGTGAGGGGAGGTGAAAGGAAGTAAGGGGAGGTGAAATGAAGTAAGGGGAGGTGAAAGGAACTGAAGGGAGGTGAAAGAAAATGAGGGGAGGTGAAAGGAAGTGAGGGGAGGTGAAAGGATGTGAGAGAATATGAAAGGAAATGAGGGGAGATTAAAGGAAGTAAGGGGAGGTGAAAGGAAGTGAGAGAATGTGAAAGGAAGTTAGGGAAGGTGAAAGAAAGAGAGGGGAGGTGAAAAGAAGTGAGGGGAGGTGAAAGGAAGTGAGGGGTGGCGAAAAGAAGTGAGGGGAGGTGAACGAAAGAGAGAGACTGTGAAAGGAAGTGAGGGATGGTGAAAGAAAGTAAGGGGAGGTGAAAGGAATGAGGGGAGATGAAAAAATGAGTGGAGGTTAAATGAAGTGAGGGGAGGTGAAAGAAAGTGAGAAGAGATGAAATGAAGTGAAGGGAGGTGAAAAGAAGTGAGAAGCATTGAAACGAAGTGGCAAGAGGTGAAATGAAGTTAGGGGAGTTGAAAGAAAAAGAGGGGAGGTGAAAGGAATAAAGAGGAGGTGAAAGGAAGTAAGGGGAGGTAAAAGGTATTGAGAGAATGTGAAAGGAAATGAGGGGAGGTGAAAGGAAGTGAGGGGAGGTGAAAGAAAGCGAGGGGATATAAAAGAAAGTGAGGGTAGTTGAAATGAAGTGAGGGGAGGTGAAACGAATTGAGGGGTGGTGAAAGAAAGAGAGGGGAGGGTAAATAAAGTAAGAGGAGGTGAAAGGAAGTGAGTGGAGGTGAAATGAAGTAAGGGGAGGTGAAAGGAACTGAAGGGAGGTGAAAGGAAGTGAGGGGAGGTGAAAAGAAATGAGGGGAGGCGAAAGGATGTGAGGGGAGGTGAATGGAAGTGAGGGTATTTTAAAAGAAGTAAGGGGAGGTAAAAGTAAGTGAGGAGAGTTGAAAGAAAGTGAGAGAATGTGAAAGGTTGGTTGGGTTGGGTTGGGTTGGGTTTGGTTGTGTTGTATCTGGTTGGGTTGGGTTGGGTTGGGTTGGTTTGGGTTGGGTTGGGTTGGGTTGGTTTGGGTTGTGTTGGGTTAAGTGAGGGGTGGTGAATGGAAGTGATGTGATGATAAAGGAAGTAAGGGGAGGTAAAAGGATGTGAGAGGAGGTAAAAGCAAGTGAGGGGAGTTGAAAGAAAGAAAGAGAATATCATAGGTTGGTTGGGTTGGGTTGGGATGGGATGGGTTGTGTTGGGTTGGATTGGGTTGGGTTGGGTTCAGTTGGGTGGGGGTCGGTTGGGTTAAGTTGGGTTGGGTTGGGTAGGTTTGGGTTTGGTTAAGTTGGGTTGGGTTGGGTTAAGTGAGAGGAGGTGAATGGAAGTGAGGGGATGTTAAAAGAAGTAAGGGGAGGTGAAAGAAAGTGAGAGGAGATGAAAGAAAGTGAGGGGAGAAGAAAGGAAGTAAGTGGAAGTGAATGGAAGTGAGGAAAGGTGAAAGGAAGTTTAGGAGGTGAAAGAAGTTGAGGGAAGGTGAATGGAAGTGAGGAAAGGTGAAAGGAAGTGAGGGTAGGTGAAAATAAGTGAGGGGGGTTGAAAGGAATTAGGAGAAGGTGAAACGAAGTGAGGAGAGTTGAAAGAAAATGAGGGAAGGTGAAAGGAAGTGAGGGAAGGTGAATGGAAGTGAGGAAAGGTGAAAGGAAGTGAAGGGAGGTGAAAGATAGTTAGGGGAGGTAAAAGGAAATAAGGGGAGGTAAAAGGATGTGAAAAAATGTGAAAGGCAGCGAAGGAAGGTGAAAGAAAGTGAGCAGAGGTGAAAGGAAGTGAGGGGAGGTGAAAGGAAGTGAGGGGAGGTGAATGGAAGTGAGGGGAGGTGAATGGAAGTGAGGGGAGGTGATAGGAAACGAGTAGAGGTGAAAGAAAGTGAGGGGAGGTGAAATGAAGTGAGGGGGGTTGAAAGAAACTGAGTGGTGTTGAAAGAAATAGAGGGGAGATGAAGGGAAGTGAGGGGCGGTGAAGGGAAGTGAGGGGAGTTGAAATAAAGTAAGGGGAGGTGAAACGAAATGAGGGGAGGTGAAAGGAAGTGAGGGGAGGTGAAAGGAATTGAGGGGAGGTGAATGGAAGTAAGGGGATGTTAAAGAAAGTAAGGGGAGGTGAAAGGAAGTGATGGGACGTAAAAGGAAGTGAGAGAATTTGAAAGGAAGTGAGGGAAGATGAATGGAAGTGAGGCGAGGTGAAAGTAAGAGAGGGGAGGTGAAAGGAAGAGAGGGGAGGTGAAAGGAAGTGAGGGGAGTTGAAAGGAAGTGAGGGGAGGTGAATGGAAGTGAGGTGAGGCGAAAGGAATTGAGGGGAGGTGAATGGAATTGAGTGGATGTTAAAGAAAGTAAGGGGAGGTGAAAGGAAGTGATGGGAGGTAAAAGGAAGTGAGAGAATGTGAAAGGAAGTGAGAAAAGGTGAAAGAAAATGAGGGGAGATGAAACGAAGTGAGTGGAGGTGAAAGGAAATGAGCTTAGGTGAAAGGAAGAGAGGGGAGGTGAAAGGAAGTGAGTGGAGGTGAAAGGAAGTGAGGGGAGGGAAAAGGAAGTGAGGGGAGGTGAAAGGAATTGAGTGGAGGTGAAAGGAAGAGAGGAAAAGTGATGGGTGGTGAGATGGAGCGATGGGAGCTGAGGGGATGCGAGGGAAAGTAAATAGACGTGAGAAGAGGTGAAAGAAAGTGATGGGATGTAAAAGGAAGTGAGGAAAGGTGAAAGGAAGTAAGGAGAGGTGAAAGGATGTAAGGGGAGGTTAAAGGAAGCGAGGGGATATGAAGGAAATTGAGGGTAGGTGAAATGAAGTGAGGGGAGGTGAAAGGAACTGAGGGGTGGTGAATGAAAGAGAGGGGAGGTTAAAGGATGTGAGGGGAGGTGAAAGGAAGTAAGGGGAGGTGAAATGAAGTAAGGGGAGGTGAAAGGAACTGAAGTGGGGTGAAAGAAAATGAGGGGAGGTGAAAGGAAGTGAGGGGAGGTGAAAGGATGTGAGAGAATATGAAAGGAAATGAGGGGAGATTAAAGGAAGTAAGGGGAGTGAAAGGAAGTGAGAGAATGTGAAAGGAAGTTAGGGAAGGTGAAAGAAAGAGAGGGGAGGTGAAAAGAAGTGATGGGAGGTGCAAGGAAGTGAGGGGTGGCGAAAAGAAGTGAGGGGAGGTGAACGAAAGAGAGAGATTGTGAAAGGAAGTGAGGGATGGTGAAAGAAAGTAAGGGGAGGTGAAAGGAATGAGGGGAGATGAAAAAATGAGTGGAGGTTAAATGAAGTGAGGGGAGGTGAAAGAAAGTGAGAAGAGATGAAATGAAGTGAAGGGAGGTGAAAAGAAGTGAGAAGCATTGAAACGAAGTGGCAAGAGGTGAAATGAAGTAAGGGGAGTTGAAAGAAAAAGAGGGGAGGTGAAAGGAAGAAAGAGGAGGTGAAAGGAAGTAAGGGGAGGTAAAAGGTATTGAGAGAATGTGAAAGGAAATGAGGGGAGGTGAAAGGAAGTGAGGGGAGGTGAAAGAAAGCGAGGGGATATAAAAGAAAGTGAGGGTAGGTGAAATGAAGTAAGGGGAGGTGAAACGAATTGAGGGGTGGTGAAAGAAAGAGAGGGGAGGGTAAATAAAGTAAGAGGAGGTGAAAGGAAGTGAGTGGAGGTGAAATGAAGTAAGGGGAGGTGAAAGGAACTGAAGGGAGGTGAAAGGAAGTGAGGGGAGGTGAAAAGAAATGAGGGGAGGCGAAAGGATGTGAGGGGAGGTGAATGGAAGTGAGGGTATTTTAAAAGAAGTAAGGGGAGGTAAAAGTAAGTGAGGAGAGTTGTAAGAAAGTGAGAGAATGTGAAAGGTTGGTTGGGTTGGGTTGGGTTGGGTTTGGTTGTGTTGGGTCTGGTTGGGTTGGGTTGGGTTGGGTTGGGTTGGGTTGGTTTGGGTTGGGTTGGGTTGGGTTGGTTTGGGTTGGGTTGGGTTAAGTGAGGGGTGGTGAATGGAAGTGATGTGATGATAAAGGAAGTAAGGGGAGGTAAAAGGATGTGAGAGGAGGTAAAAGCAAGTGAGGGGAGTTGAAATAAAGAAAGAGAATATCATAGGTTGGTTGGGTTGGGTTGGGATGGGATGGGTTGTGTTGGGTTGGATTGGGTTGGGTTGGGTTCAGTTGGGTGGGGGTCGGTTGGGTTAAGTTGGGTTGGGTTGGGTAGGTTTGGGTTTGGTTAAGTTGGGTTGGGTTGGGTTAAGTGAGAGGAGGTGAATGGAAGTGAGGGGATGTTAAAAGAAGTAAGGGGAGGTGAAAGAAAGTGAGAGGAGATGAAAGAAAGTGAGAGGAGAAGAAAGGAAGTAAGTGGAAGTGAATGGAAGTGAGGAAAGGTGAAAGGAAGTTTAGGTGGTGAAAGAAGTTGAGGGAAGGTGAATGGAAGTGAGGAAAGGTGAAAGGAAGTGAGGGTAGGTGAAAATAAGTGAGGGGGGTTGAAAGGAATTAGGAGTAGGTGAAACGAAGTGAGGAGAGTTGAAAGAAAATGAGGGAAGGTGAAAGGAAGTGAGGGAAGGTGAATGGAAGTGAGGAAAGGTGAAAGTAAGAGAGGGGAGGTGAAAGGAAGAGAGGGGAGGTGAAAGGAAGTGAGGGGAGTTGAAAGGAAGTGAGGGGAGGTGAATGGAAGTGAGGTGAGGCGAAAGGAATTGAGGGGAGGTGAATGGAATTGAGGGGAGGTGATAGGAAACGAGTAGAGGTGAAAGAAAGTGAGGGGAGGTGAAATGAAGTGAGGGGGGTTGAAAGAAACTGAGTGGTGTTGAAAGAAATAGAGGGGAGATGAAGGGAAGTGAGGGGCGGTGAAGGGAAGTGAGGGGAGTTGAAATAAAGTAAGGGGAGGTGAAACGAAATGAGGGGAGGTGAAAGGAAGTGAGGGGAGGTGAAAGGAATTGAGGGGAGGTGAATGGAAGTAAGGGGATGTTAAAGAAAGTAAGGGGAGGTGAAAGGAAGTGATGGGACGTAAAAGGAAGTGAGAGAATTTGAAAGGAAGTGAGGGAAGATGAATGGAAGTGAGGCGAGGTGAAAGTAAGAGAGGGGAGGTGAAAGGAAGAGAGGGGAGGTGAAAGGAAGTGAGGGGAGTTGAAAGGAAGTGAGGGGAGGTGAATGGAAGTGAGGTGAGGCGAAAGGAATTGAGGGGAGGTGAATGGAATTGAGTGGATGTTAAAGAAAGTAAGGGGAGGTGAAAGGAAGTGATGGGAGGTAAAAGGAAGTGAGAGAATGTGAAAGGAAGTGAGAAAAGGTGAAAGAAAATGAGGGGAGATGAAACGAAGTGAGTGGAGGTGAAAGGAAATGAGCTTAGGTGAAAGGAAGAGAGGGGAGGTGAAAGGAAGTGAGTGGAGGTGAAAGGAAGTGAGGGGAGGGAAAAGGAAGTGAGGGGAGGTGAAAGGAATTGAGTGGAGGTGAAAGGAAGAGAGGAAAAGTGATGGGTGGTGAGATGGAGCGATGGGAGCTGAGGGGATGCGAGGGAAAGTAAATAGACGTGAGAAGAGGTGAAAGAAAGTGATGGGATGTAAAAGGAAGTGAGGAAAGGTGAAAGGAAGTAAGGAGAGGTGAAAGGATGTAAGGGGAGGTTAAAGGAAGCGAGGGGATATGAAGGAAATTGAGGGTAGGTGAAATGAAGTGAGGGGAGGTGAAAGGAACTGAGGGGTGGTGAATGAAAGAGAGGGGAGGTTAAAGGATGTGAGGGGAGGTGAAAGGAAGTAAGGGGAGGTGAAATGAAGTAAGGGGAGGTGAAAGGAACTGAAGGGAGGTGAAAGAAAATGAGGGGAGGTGAAAGGAAGTGAGGGGAGGTGAAAGGATGTGAGAGAATATGAAAGGAAATGAGGGGAGATTAAAGGAAGTAAGGGGAGTGAAAGGAAGTGAGAGAATGTGAAAGGAAGTTAGGGAAGGTGAAAGAAAGAGAGGGGAGGTGAAAAGAAGTGATGGGAGGTGCAAGGAAGTGAGGGGTGGCGAAAAGAAGTGAGGGGAGGTGAACGAAAGAGAGAGATTGTGAAAGGAAGTGAGGGATGGTGAAAGAAAGTAAGGGGAGGTGAAAGGAATGAGGGGAGATGAAAAAATGAGTGGAGGTTAAATGAAGTGAGGGGAGGTGAAAGAAAGTGAGAAGAGATGAAATGAAGTGAAGGGAGGTGAAAAGAAGTGAGAAGCATTGAAACGAAGTGGCAAGAGGTGAAATGAAGTAAGGGGAGTTGAAAGAAAAAGAGGGGAGGTGAAAGGAAGAAAGAGGAGGTGAAAGGAAGTAAGGGGAGGTAAAAGGTATTGAGAGAATGTGAAAGGAAATGAGGGGAGGTGAAAGGAAGTGAGGGGAGGTGAAAGAAAGCGAGGGGATATAAAAGAAAGTGAGGGTAGGTGAAATGAAGTAAGGGGAGGTGAAACGAATTGAGGGGTGGTGAAAGAAAGAGAGGGGAGGGTAAATAAAGTAAGAGGAGGTGAAAGGAAGTGAGTGGAGGTGAAATGAAGTAAGGGGAGGTGAAAGGAACTGAAGGGAGGTGAAAGGAAGTGAGGGGAGGTGAAAAGAAATGAGGGGAGGCGAAAGGATGTGAGGGGAGGTGAATGGAAGTGAGGGTATTTTAAAAGAAGTAAGGGGAGGTAAAAGTAAGTGAGGAGAGTTGTAAGAAAGTGAGAGAATGTGAAAGGTTGGTTGGGTTGGGTTGGGTTGGGTTTGGTTGTGTTGGGTCTGGTTGGGTTGGGTTGGGTTGGGTTGGGTTGGGTTGGTTTGGGTTGGGTTGGGTTGGGTTGGTTTGGGTTGGGTTGGGTTAAGTGAGGGGTGGTGAATGGAAGTGATGTGATGATAAAGGAAGTAAGGGGAGGTAAAAGGATGTGAGAGGAGGTAAAAGCAAGTGAGGGGAGTTGAAATAAAGAAAGAGAATATCATAGGTTGGTTGGGTTGGGTTGGGATGGGATGGGTTGTGTTGGGTTGGATTGGGTTGGGTTGGGTTCAGTTGGGTGGGGGTCGGTTGGGTTAAGTTGGGTTGGGTTGGGTAGGTTTGGGTTTGGTTAAGTTGGGTTGGGTTGGGTTAAGTGAGAGGAGGTGAATGGAAGTGAGGGGATGTTAAAAGAAGTAAGGGGAGGTGAAAGAAAGTGAGAGGAGATGAAAGAAAGTGAGAGGAGAAGAAAGGAAGTAAGTGGAAGTGAATGGAAGTGAGGAAAGGTGAAAGGAAGTTTAGGTGGTGAAAGAAGTTGAGGGAAGGTGAATGGAAGTGAGGAAAGGTGAAAGGAAGTGAGGGTAGGTGAAAATAAGTGAGGGGGGTTGAAAGGAATTAGGAGTAGGTGAAACGAAGTGAGGAGAGTTGAAAGAAAATGAGGGAAGGTGAAAGGAAGTGAGGGAAGGTGAATGGAAGTGAGGAAAGGTGAAAGTAAGAGAGGGGAGGTGAAAGGAAGAGAGGGGAGGTGAAAGGAAGTGAGGGGAGTTGAAAGGAAGTGAGGGGAGGTGAATGGAAGTGAGGTGAGGCGAAAGGAATTGAGGGGAGGTGAATGGAATTGAGGGGAGGTGATAGGAAACGAGTAGAGGTGAAAGAAAGTGAGGGGAGGTGAAATGAAGTGAGGGGGGTTGAAAGAAACTGAGTGGTGTTGAAAGAAATAGAGGGGAGATGAAGGGAAGTGAGGGGCGGTGAAGGGAAGTGAGGGGAGTTGAAATAAAGTAAGGGGAGGTGAAACGAAATGAGGGGAGGTGAAAGGAAGTGAGGGGAGGTGAAAGGAATTGAGGGGAGGTGAATGGAAGTAAGGGGATGTTAAAGAAAGTAAGGGGAGGTGAAAGGAAGTGATGGGACGTAAAAGGAAGTGAGAGAATTTGAAAGGAAGTGAGGGAAGATGAATGGAAGTGAGGCGAGGTGAAAGTAAGAGAGGGGAGGTGAAAGGAAGAGAGGGGAGGTGAAAGGAAGTGAGGGGAGTTGAAAGGAAGTGAGGGGAGGTGAATGGAAGTGAGGTGAGGCGAAAGGAATTGAGGGGAGGTGAATGGAATTGAGTGGATGTTAAAGAAAGTAAGGGGAGGTGAAAGGAAGTGATGGGAGGTAAAAGGAAGTGAGAGAATGTGAAAGGAAGTGAGAAAAGGTGAAAGAAAATGAGGGGAGATGAAACGAAGTGAGTGGAGGTGAAAGGAAATGAGCTTAGGTGAAAGGAAGAGAGGGGAGGTGAAAGGAAGTGAGTGGAGGTGAAAGGAAGTGAGGGGAGGGAAAAGGAAGTGAGGGGAGGTGAAAGGAATTGAGTGGAGGTGAAAGGAAGAGAGGAAAAGTGATGGGTGGTGAGATGGATCGATGGGAGCTGAGGGGATGCGAGGGAAAGTAAATAGACGTGAGAAGAGGTGAAAGAAAGTGATGGGATGTAAAAGGAAGTGAGGAAAGGTGAAAGGAAGTAAGGAGAGGTGAAAGGATGTAAGGGGAGGTTAAAGGAAGCGAGGGGATATGAAGGAAATTGAGGGTAGGTGAAATGAAGTGAGGGGAGGTGAAAGGAACTGAGGGGTGGTGAATGAAAGAGAGGGGAGGTTAAAGGATGTGAGGGGAGGTGAAAGGAAGTAAGGGGAGGTGAAATGAAGTAAGGGGAGGTGAAAGGAACTGAAGGGAGGTGAAAGAAAATGAGGGGAGGTGAAAGGAAGTGAGGGGAGGTGAAAGGATGTGAGAGAATATGAAAGGAAATGAGGGGAGATTAAAGGAAGTAAGGGGAGTGAAAGGAAGTGAGAGAATGTGAAAGGAAGTTAGGGAAGGTGAAAGAAAGAGAGGGGAGGTGAAAAGAAGTGATGGGAGGTGCAAGGAAGTGAGGGGTGGCGAAAAGAAGTGAGGGGAGGTGAACGAAAGAGAGAGATTGTGAAAGGAAGTGAGGGATGGTGAAAGAAAGTAAGGGGAGGTGAAAGGAATGAGGGGAGATGAAAAAATGAGTGGAGGTTAAATGAAGTGAGGGGAGGTGAAAGAAAGTGAGAAGAGATGAAATGAAGTGAAGGGAGGTGAAAAGAAGTAAGAAGCATTGAAACGAAGTGGCAAGAGGTGAAATGAAGTAAGGGGAGTTGAAAGAAAAAGAGGGGAGGTGAAAGGAAGAAAGAGGAGGTGAAAGGAAGTAAGGGGAGGTAAAAGGTATTGAGAGAATGTGAAAGGAAATGAGGGGAGGTGAAAGGAAGTGAGGGGAGGTGAAAGAAAGCGAGGGGATATAAAAGAAAGTGAGGGTAGGTGAAATGAAGTAAGGGGAGGTGAAACGAATTGAGGGGTGGTGAAAGAAAGAGAGGGGAGGGTAAATAAAGTAAGAGGAGGTGAAAGGAAGTGAGTGGAGGTGAAATGAAGTAAGGGGAGGTGAAAGGAACTGAAGGGAGGTGAAAGGAAGTGAGGGGAGGTGAAAAGAAATGAGGGGAGGCGAAAGGATGTGAGGGGAGGTGAATGGAAGTGAGGGTATTTTAAAAGAAGTAAGGGGAGGTAAAAGTAAGTGAGGAGAGTTGTAAGAAAGTGAGAGAATGTGAAAGGTTGGTTGGGTTGGGTTGGGTTGGGTTTGGTTGTGTTGGGTCTGGTTGGGTTGGGTTGGGTTGGGTTGGGTTGGGTTGGTTTGGGTTGGGTTGGGTTGGGTTGGTTTGGGTTGGGTTGGGTTAAGTGAGGGGTGGTGAATGGAAGTGATGTGATGATAAAGGAAGTAAGGGGAGGTAAAAGGATGTGAGAGGAGGTAAAAGCAAGTGAGGGGAGTTGAAATAAAGAAAGAGAATATCATAGGTTGGTTGGGTTGGGTTGGGATGGGATGGGTTGTGTTGGGTTGGATTGGGTTGGGTTGGGTTCAGTTGGGTGGGGGTCGGTTGGGTTAAGTTGGGTTGGGTTGGGTAGGTTTGGGTTTGGTTAAGTTGGGTTGGGTTGGGTTAAGTGAGAGGAGGTGAATGGAAGTGAGGGGATGTTAAAAGAAGTAAGGGGAGGTGAAAGAAAGTGAGAGGAGATGAAAGAAAGTGAGGGGAGAAGAAAGGAAGTAAGTGGAAGTGAATGGAAGTGAGGAAAGGTGAAAGGAAGTTTAGGTGGTGAAAGAAGTTGAGGGAAGGTGAATGGAAGTGAGGAAAGGTGAAAGGAAGTGAGGGTAGGTGAAAATAAGTGAGGGGGGTTGAAAGGAATTAGGAGTAGGTGAAACGAAGTGAGGAGAGTTGAAAGAAAATGAGGGAAGGTGAAAGGAAGTGAGGGAAGGTGAATGGAAGTGAGGAAAGGTGAAAGGAAGTGAAGGGAGGTGAAAGATAGTTAGGGGAGGTAAAAGGAAATAAGGGGAGGTAAAAGGATGTGAAAGAATGTGAAAGGCAGCGAAGGAAGGTGAAAGAAAGTGGGTGGAGGTGATAGGAAGTGAGGGGAGGTGAATGGAAGTGATGGGAGGTAAAAGGAAGTGAGAGAATTTGAAAGGAAGTGAGGGAAGATGAATGGAAGTGAGGCGAGGTGAAAGTAAGAGAGGGGAGGTGAAAGGAAGAGAGGGGAGGTGAAAGGAAGTGAGGGGAGTTGAAAGGAAGTGAGGGGAGGTGAATGGAAGTGAGGTGAGGCGAAAGGAATTGAGGGGAGGTGAATGGAATTGAGTGGATGTTAAAGAAAGTAAGGGGAGGTGAAAGGAAGTGATGGGAGGTAAAAGGAAGTGAGAGAATGTGAAAGGAAGTGAGAAAAGGTGAAAGAAAATGAGGGGAGATGAAACGAAGTGAGTGGAGGTGAAAGAAATGAGCTTAGGTGAAAGGAAGAGAGGGGAGGTGAAAGGAAGTGAGGGGAGGTGAAAGGAAGTGAGGGGAGGGAAAAGGAAGTGAGGGGAGGTGAAAGGAATTGAGTGGAGGTGAAAGGAAGAGAGGAAAAGTGATGGGTGGTGAGATGGAGCGATGGGAGCTGAGGGGATGCGAGGGAAAGTAAATAGACGTGAGAAGAGGTGAAAGAAAGTGATGGGATGTAAAAGGAAGTGAGGAAAGGTGAAAGGAAGTAAGGAGAGGTGAAAGGATGTAAGGGGAGGTTAAAGGAAGCGAGGGGATATGAAGGAAAGTGAGGGTAGGTGAAATGAAGTGAGGGGAGGTGAAAGGAACTGAGGGGTGGTGAATGAAAGAGAGGGGAGGTTAAAGGATGTGAGGGGAGGTGAAAGGAAGTAAGGGGAGGTGAAATGAAGTAAGGGGAGGTGAAAGGAACTGAAGGGAGGTGAAAGAAAATGAGGGGAGGTGAAAGGAAGTGAGGGGAGGTGAAAGGATGTGAGAGAATATGAAAGGAAATGAGGGGAGATTAAAGGAAGTAAGGGGAGGTGAAAGGAAGTGAGAGAATGTGAAAGGAAGTTAGGGAAGGTGAAAGAAAGAGAGGGGAGGTGAAAAGAAGTGAGGGGAGGTGAAAGGAAGTGAGGGGTGGCGAAAAGAAGTGAGGGGAGGTGAACGAAAGAGAGAGACTGTGAAAGGAAGTGAGGGATGGTGAAAGAAAGTAAGGGGAGTTGAAAGGAATGAGGGGAGATGAAAAAATGAGTGGAGGTTAAATGAAGTGAGGGGAGGTGAAAGAAAGTGAGAAGAGATGAAATGAAGTGAAGGGAGGTGAAAAGAAGTGAGAAGCATTGAAACGAAGTGGCAAGAGGTGAAATGAAGTTAGGGGAGTTGAAAGAAAAAGAGGGGAGGTGAAAGGAATAAAGAGGAGGTGAAAGGAAGTAAGGGGAGGTAAAAGGTATTGAGAGAATGTGAAAGGAAATGAGGGGAGGTGAAAGGAAGTGAGGGGAGGTGAAAGAAAGCGAGGGGATATAAAAGAAAGTGAGGGTAGTTGAAATGAAGTGAGGGGAGGTGAAACGAATTGAGGGGTGGTGAAAGAAAGAGAGGGGAGGGTAAATAAAGTAAGAGGAGGTGAAAGGAAGTGAGTGGAGGTGAAATGAAGTAAGGGGAGGTGAAAGGAACTGAAGGGAGGTGAAAGGAAGTGAGGGGAGGTGAAAAGAAATGAGGGGAGGCGAAAGGATGTGAGGGGAGGTGAATGGAAGTGAGGGTATTTTAAAAGAAGTAAGGGGAGGTAAAAGTAAGTGAGGAGAGTTGAAAGAAAGTGAGAGAATGTGAAAGGTTGGTTGGGTTGGGTTGGGTTGGGTTTGGTTGTGTTGTATCTGGTTGGGTTGGGTTGGGTTGGGTTGGTTTGGGTTGGGTTGGGTTGGGTTGGTTTGGGTTGTGTTGGGTTAAGTGAGGGGTGGTGAATGGAAGTGATGTGATGATAAAGGAAGTAAGGGGAGGTAAAAGGATGTGAGAGGAGGTAAAAGCAAGTGAGGGGAGTTGAAAGAAAGAAAGAGAATATCATAGGTTGGTTGGGTTGGGTTGGGATGGGATGGGTTGTGTTGGGTTGGATTGGGTTGGGTTGGGTTCAGTTGGGTGGGGGTCGGTTGGGTTAAGTTGGGTTGGGTTGGGTAGGTTTGGGTTTGGTTAAGTTGGGTTGGGTTGGGTTAAGTGAGAGGAGGTGAATGGAAGTGAGGGGATGTTAAAAGAAGTAAGGGGAGGTGAAAGAAAGTGAGAGGAGATGAAAGAAAGTGAGGGGAGAAGAAAGGAAGTAAGTGGAAGTGAATGGAAGTGAGGAAAGGTGAAAGGAAGCTTAGGAGGTGAAAGAAGTTGAGGGAAGGTGAATGGAAGTGAGGAAAGGTGAAAGGAAGTGAGGGTAGGTGAAAATAAGTGAGGGGGGTTGAAAGGAATTAGGAGAAGGTGAAACGAAGTGAGGAGAGTTGAAAGAAAATGAGGGAAGGTGAAAGGAAGTGAGGGAAGGTGAATGGAAGTGAGGAAAGGTGAAAGGAAGTGAAGGGAGGTGAAAGATAGTTAGGGGAGGTAAAAGGAAATAAGGGGAGGTAAAAGGATGTGAAAGAATGTGAAAGGCAGCGAAGGAAGGTGAAAGAAAGTGAGTGGAGGTGATAGGAAGTGAGGGGAGGTGAATGGAAGTGAGGGGAGGCAAAAGGAATTGAGGGGAGGTGAATGACAGTGAGCGGAAGTAAAAGGAAGTAAGGGGTGGTGAAAGGAAGTGAGGGGAGGTGATAAGAAACGAGTAGAGGTGAAAGAAAGTGAGGGGAGGTGAAAGGAAGAGAGGGGTGGTAAAAGGAAGCGAGGGGAGGTGAAAGGAAGTGAGGGGAGGCGAAAGGAAATGAGGGGAGATGAAAGGAAGTGAGGAATGGTGAAATTAAGTAAGGGGAGGTGAAAGAAAGTGAGGGGATGTTAAAGGAAGTAAGGGGAGGTGAAAGGAAGTGAGGGGAGGTGAAATAAAGTGAGGGAAGGTGAAATGAAGTAAGGAGAGGTAAAAGGAAGTAAGGGGAGGTAAAGGAAGTGAGAGAATGTGAAAGGAAGCGAGTAGAGATGAAAGAAAGTGAGAGAATGTGAAAGGTTGGTTGGGTTGTGTTGGGTTTGGTTGGGTTGGGTAGGGTTGGGATGGTTTGGGTTAAGTTGGGTTGGGTTGGGTTGGGTTGGTTAGGGTTGGGTTGGGTTGGTTTGGGTTGTGTTGGGTTGGTTTGGGTTGGGTGAAATTAAGTAAGGGGAGGTGAATGGAAGTGAGAGAATGTTTAAAGAAGTAAGGGGAGGTGAAAGGAAGTGTGAGGATGTGAAAAAAAGTGAGGGGAAGAGAAAGGAAGTAAGTGGAAGTGAATGGAAGATAGGAAAGGTGAATGGAATAGTGACAGGAGGTGAAAGAAGTTGAGGGAATGTGTATGGAAGTGACTGTAGGTGAAAGGATGTGAGGTGATGAGAAAGAGAGAGAGGGGAGGTGAAAGGAAGTGAGGGGAGGCAAAAAGAAGTAAGGGGAGTTGAAAGGAAGCGAGGGGAGATGCAAGAATGTGAGGGGAGGTGAAATGAATTGAAAGGAGGTGAAAAGAAGTGAGTGGAGGTGAAAGGAAGAGAGGAAAAGTGATGGGTGGTGAGAGGGAGCGATGGGAGCTGAGCGGAAGTGAGGGAAATAAATAGACGTGCAAAGAGGTGAAAGAAAGTTAGGGGATGTAAAATGAAGTGAGGAAAGGTGAGAGAAAGTGAGGGGAGGTTAAAGTAAGTGAAGTGGGGTGAAAGGAAGTAGGAGTAGGTGAAAGGAAGTGAGGAGAGGTGAAAGAAAATTAGGGAAGGTGAAAGGAAATGAGGGAAGGTGAATGGAAGTGAGGAAATATGAAAGGAATTGAAGGGAGGTGAAAAATAATGAGGGGAGGTAAAAGGAAATAAGGGGAGGTAAAAGGAATGAAAAAATGTGAAAGGAAGAAAGGGAAGATGAAAGAAATTGAAGGGAGGTGAAAGGAAGTGAGGGGAGGTGAAAGGAATTGAGGGGAGATGAAAGGCAGCGAGGGAAGATGAAAGGAAGTGAGGCGAGGTGAAAGGAAGAGAGGGGAGGTGAAAGGAAGAGAGGGGAGGTGAAAGGAAGTGAGGGGAGTTGAAAGGAAGTGAGGGGAGGTAATTAGAAGTGAGGGGAGGCAAAAGGAGGTGAGAAGCAATGAAACGAAGTAGCAAGAGGTGAAAGGAAGTGAGGAGAGGTGAAAGGAATTGAGGGGTGGTGAAAGAAAGAGAGGGGAGATTAATGGAAGTGAGGGGAGGTGAAAGGAAGTGAGGGGAGGTGAAATGAAGTAAGGGGAGGTGAAAGGAACTGAAGTGTGGTGAAAGGAAGTGAGAGGAGGTGAAAGGAAATGAGGGGAGGCGAAAGGATATGAGGGGAGGTGAATGGAAGTGAGGGTATGTTAAAAGACGTAAGGGGAGGTAAAAGTAAGTGAGGAGAGATGAAAGAAAGTGAGAGAATTTGAAAGGTTGGTGTGAGGGGAGGTGAAAGGAAGAGAAGGAAGGTGAAAGGAAGCGAGGGGAGGTGAAAGGAAGTGAGGGGAGGCGAAAGGAAGTGAGGGAAGGTGAATGGAAATGAGGAAAGGTGAAAGGAAGTGAAGGGAGGTGAAAGATAGTTAGGGGAGGTAAAAGGAAATAAGGGGAGGTAAAAGGATGTGAAAGAATGTAAAAGGCAGCGAAGGAAGGTGAAAGAAAGTGAGCAGAGGTGAAAGGAAGTGAGGGGAGGTGAAAGGAAGTGAGGGGAGGTGAATGGAAGTGAGGGGAGGTGAATGGAAGTGAGGGGAGGTAATAGGAAACGAGTAGAGGTGAAAGAAAGTGAGGGGAGGTGAAATGAAGTGAGGGGGGTTGAAAGAAAGTGAGGGGAGGTGAAAGGAAGAGAGGGGAGGTGAAAGGAAACGAGGGGAGTTGAAAGGAAGTGAGGGGAGGTGAAAGGAAATGAGGGGAGGTGAAAGGAAGTGAGGGGTGGTGAAATTAAGTAAGGGGAGGTGAAAAAAAGTGATTGGATGTTAAAGGAAGTAAGGGGTGGTGAAAGGAAGTGAGGGGAGGTGAAATAAAGTGAGGGAAGGTGCAATGAAGTGAGGGGAGGTGAAAGGAAGTGAGGGGAGGTGAAAGGAAGTAAGGAGAGGTGAAAAGAAGTGAGAGAATGTGAATGAAAGTTAGGGAAGGTGAAAGAAAGGGATGGGAGGTGAAAGGAAGTGAGGGGAAGTGAAAGGAAATGATGGGAGGAAAAAGGAAGTGAGGGGAGGTAAATGAAAGAGATAGAATATGAAAGGCAGACAAAGAAGGTGAAAGAAAGTGACGGGAGGTGAAATAAAGTAAGGGGAATTGAAAGGAAGTAAGAGGAGGTGAAAGGAAGTAAGGGAAGGTAAAGGAAGTGAGAGAATGTGAAAAGAAGCGAGTAGAGATGATAGAAAGTGAGGGTAGGTAAAATGAAATGAGGGGAGGTGAAAGGAACTGAGTGGTGTTGAAAGAAATAGAGGGGAGGTGAAGGGAAGTGAGGGGCGGTGAAGGGAAGTGAGGGGAGTTGAAATAAAGTAAGGGGAGGTGAAACGAAATGAGGGGAGGTGAAAGGAAGTGAGGGGAGGTGAAAGGAATTGAGTGGAGGTGATTGGAAGTGAGGGGATGTTAAAGAAAGTAAGGGGAGGTGAAAGGAAGTGATGGGAGGTAAAAGGAAGTGAGAGAATGTGAAAGGAAGCGAGTAGAGATGAAAGAAAGTAAGGGTAGGTAAAATGAAATGAGAGCAGGTGAAAGGAACTGAGTGGTGTTGAAAGAAATAGAGGGGAGGTGAAAGAAAGTGAGTGGAGGTGAAAGGATGTGAGGGGAGGTGAATGGAAGTGAGGGGAGGCAAAAGGAATTGAGGGGAGGTGAATGGAAGTGTGGGGAAGTAAAAGGAAGTAAGAGGAGGTGAAAGGAAGTGAGGGGAGGTGATAGGAAACGAGTAGAGGTGAAAGAATGTGAGGGGAGGTGAAATGAAGAGAGGGGGGTTGAAAGAAAGTGAGGGGAGGTGAAAGGAAGAGAAGGAAGGTGAATGGAAGCGAGAGGAGGTGAAAGGAAGTGAGGGGAGGCGAAAGAATGTGACGGGAGGTGAAAGAAAATAAGGGGAATTGAAAGGAAGTAAGAGGAGGTGAAAGGAAGTAAGGGGAGGTAAAGGAAGTGAGAGAATGTGAAAGGAAGCGAGTAGAGATGAAAGAAAGGGAGGGTAGGTAAAATGAAATGAGGGCAGGTGAAAGGAACTGAATGGTGTTGAAAGAAATAGAGGGGAGGTGAAAGAAAGTGAGTGGTGGTAAAAGGAAGTGAGGGGAGGTGAATGGAAGTGAGGGGAAGTAAAAGGAAGTAAGGGGAGGTGAAAGGAAGTGAGGGGAGGTGATAGGAAACGAGTAGAGGTGAAAGAAAGTGAGGGGAGGTGAAATGAAGAGAGGGGGGTTGAAAGAAAGCGAATGGAGGTGAAAGGAAATGAGGGGAGGCGAAAGGAAATGAGGGGAGATGAAATGAAGTGAGGAATGGTGAAATTAAATAAGGGGAGGTGAAAGAAAGTGAGGGGATGATAAAGGAAGTAAGGGGAGGTGAAAGGAAGTGAGGGGAGGTGAAATAAATTGAGGGAAGGTGAAATGAAGTGAGGGGAGGTGAAAGGAAGTAAGGAGAGGTGAAAGGAAGTGAGAGAATGTGAATGAAAGTCAGGGAAGATGGAAGAAAGGGATGGGAGGTGAAAGGAAGTGAGGGGAAGTGAAAGGAAATGATGGGAGGAATAAGGAAGTGAGGGGAGGTAAATGAAAGAAAGAGAATGTGAAAGGAAGACAGGGAAGGTGAAAGAAAGTGACGGGAGGTGAAATGATGTAAGGGGAATTGAAAGGAAGTAAGAGGAGGTGAAAGGAATTAAGGGGAGGTAAAGGAAGTGAGAGAATGTGAAAGGAAGCGAGTAGAGATGAAAGAAAGTGAGGGTAGGTGAAATGAAATGAGGGGAGGTGAAAGGAACTGAGTGGTGGTGAAAGAAATAGAGGGGTGGTGAAGGGAAGTGAGGGATGGTGAAGGGAAGTGAAGGGAGTTGAAATAAAGTAAGGGGAGGTGAAAGGAACTGAGGGGAGGTGAAAGGAAGTGAGGGGAGGTGAAAGAAAGTGAGAGAATGTGAAAGGTTGGTTGGGTTGTGTTGGGTTTGGTTGGGTTGGGTAGGGTTGGGATGGTTTGGGTTAAGTTGGGTTGGGTTGGGTTGTTTTGGGTTGGTTTGGGTTGGGTTGGTTAGGGTTGGGTTGGGTTGGTTTGGGTTGTGTTGGGTTGGTTTGGGTTGGGTTAACTGAGGGGAGGTGAATGGAAGTGAGAGGATGTTAAAAGAAGTAAGGGGAGGTGAAAGGAAGTGTGAGGATGTGAAAAAAAGTGAGGGGAAGAGAAAGGAAGTAAGTGGAAGTGAATGGAAGATAGGAAAGGTGAATGGAATAGTGACAGGAGGTGAAAGAAGTTGAGGGAATGTGTATGGAAGTGAGGGTAGGTGAAAGGATGTGAGGTGATGAGAAAGAGAGAGAGGGGAGGTGAAAGGAAGTGAGGGGAGGCAAAAAGAAGTAAGGGGAGTTGAAAGGAAGCGAGGGGAGATGCAAGAATGTGAGGGGAGGTGAAATGAATTGAAAACAGGTGAAAGGAAGTGAGTGGAGGTGAAAGGAAGAGAGAAAAAGTGATGGGTGGTGAGGGGGAGCGATGGGAGCTGAGCGGAAGTGAGGGAAATAAATAGACGTGCGAAGAGGTGAAAGAAAGTGAGGGGATGTAAAATGAAGTGAGGAAAGGTGAGAGAAAGTGAGGGGAGGTTAAAGTATGTGAAGTGGGGTGAAAGGAAGTAGGAGTAGGTGAAAGGAATTGAGGAGAGGTGAAAGGAAATTAGGGAAGGTGAAAGGAAATGAGGGAAGGTGAATGGAAGTGAGGAAATATGAAAGGAATTGAAGGGAGGTGAAAAATAATGAGGGGAGGTAAAAGGAAATAAGGGGAGGTAAAAGGAATGAAAAAATGTGAAAGGAAGAAAGGGAAGATGAAAGAAATTGAAGGGAGGTGAAAGGAAGTGAGGGGAGGTGAAAGGAATTGAGGGGAGTTGAAAGGAAACGAGGGAAGATGAAAGGAAGTGAGGTGAGGTGAAAGGAAGAGAGGGGAGGTGAAACGAAGAGAGGGAAGGTGAAAGGAAGTGAGGGGGGTTAAAAGGAAGTGAGGGGAGGTAATTGGAAGTGAGGGGAGGCGAAAGGAGGTGAGAAGCAATGAAACGAAGTGGCAAGAGGTGAAATGAAGTAAGAGGAGGTGAAAGGTATTGAGAGAATGTGAAAGGAAATGAGGGGAGGTGAAAGGAAGTGAGGGGAGGTGAAAGGAAGCGAGGGGATATAAAAGAAAGTGAGGGTAGGTGAAATGAAGTGAGGGGAGGTGAAAGGAATTGAGGGGTGGTGAAAGAAAGAGAGGGGAGGTTAAAGGAAGTGAGGGGAGGTGAAAGGAAGTGAGGGGAGGTGAAATGAAGTAAGGGGAGGTGAAAGGAACTGAAGGGTGGTGAAAGGAAGTGAGGGGAGCTGAAAGGAAATGAGGGGAGGCGAAAGGATATGAGGGGAGTTGAATGGAGGTGAGGGTATGTTAAAAGACGTAAGGGGAGGTAAAAGTAAGTGAGGAGAGATGAATGAAAGTGAGAGAATTTGAAAGGTTGGTTGGGTTGGATTTGGTTGTGTTGGGTTTGTTTGGGATGGGTTGGGTTGGGTTGGGTTGGTTTGGGTTGGGTTGGGTTGGTTTGGTTTGGGTTGGGTTGGGTTAAGTTAGGGGTGGTGAATGGAAGTGATGTGATGGTAAAGGAAGTAAGGGGAGGTAAAAGGATGTGAGAGGAGGTAAAAGAAACTGAGGGGAGTTGAAAGAAAGTAATAGAATATCATAGGTTGGTTGGGTTGTGTTGGGATGGGATGGGTTGTGTTGGGTTGGATTGGGTTGGGTTTGGTTGGGTTGGGTGGGGTTCGGTTGGGTTGGGTTGGGTAGGTTTGGGTTTGGTATGGGTTGGGTTGGGTTAAGTGAGAGGAGGTGAATGGAAGTGAGGGGATGTTAAAAGAAGTAAGAGGAGGTGAAAAAAAGTGAGAGGAGATGAAAGAAAGTGAGGGGAGAAGAAAGGAAGTAAGTGGAAGTGAATGGAAGTGAGGAAAGGGGAAAAGAAGTTTAGGAGGTGAAAGAAGTTGAGGGAAGGTGAATGGAAGTGAGGAAAGGTGAAAGGAAGTGAGGGTAGGAGAAAAGAAGTGAGGGGGGTTGAAAGGAATTAGGAGTAGGTGAAATGAAGTGAGGAGAGGTGAAAGGAAATGAGGGAAGGTGAAAGGAAGTGATGGAAGCTGAATGGAAGTGAGGAAAGGTGAAAGGAAGTGAAGGAAGGTGAAAGATAGTTAGGGGAGGTAAAAGGAAATAAAGGGAGGTAAAAGGATGTGAAAGAATGTGAAAGGCAGCGAAGGAAGGTGAAAGAAAGTGAGCAGAGGTGAAAGGAAGTGAGGGGAGGTGAAAGGAAGTGAGGGGAGGTGAATGGAAGTGAGGGGAGGTGAATGGAAGTGAGGGGAGGTGATAGGAAACGAGTAGAGGTGAAAGAAAGTGAGGGGAGGTGAAATGAAGTGAGGGGGGGTTGAAAGAAAGTGAGGGTAGGTAAAATGAAATGAGGGGAGGTGAAAGAAACTGAGTGGTGTTGAAAGAAATAGAGGGGAGGTGAAGGGAAGTGAGGGGCGGTGAAGGGAAGTGAGGGGAGTTGAAATAAAGTAAGGGGAGGTGAAACGAAATGAGGGGAGGTGAAAGGAAGTGAGGGGAGGTGAAAGGAATTGAGGGGAGGTGAATGGAAGTAAGGGGATGTTAAAGAAAGTAAGGGGAGGTGAAAGGAAGTGATGGGAGGTAAAAGGAAGTGAGAGAATGTGAAAGGAAGTGAGGGAAGTTGAATGGAAGTGAGGCGAGGTGAAAGTAAGAGAGGGGAGGTGAAAGGAAGAGAGGGGAGGTGAAAGGAAGTGAGGGGAGTTGAAAGGAAGTGAGGGGAGGTGAATGGAAATGAGGTGAGGCGAAAGGAATTGAGGGGAGGTGAATGGAATTGAGTGGATGTTAAAGAAAGTAAGGGGAGGTGAAAGGAAGTGATGGGAGGTAAAAGGAAGTGAGAGAATGTGAAAGGAAGTGAGAAAAGGTGAAAGAAAATGAGGGGAGATGAAACGAAGTGAGTGGAGGTGAAAGGAAATGAGCTGAGGTGAAGGGAAGAGAGGGGAGGTGAAAGGAAGTGAGTGGAGGTGAAAGGAAGTGAGGGGAGGGAAAAGGAAGTGAGGGGAGGTGAAAGGAATTGAGTGGAGGTGAAAGGAAGAGAGGAAAAGTGATGGGTGGTGAGATGGAGCGATGGGAGCTGAGGGGGATGCGAGGGAAAGTAAATAGACGTGAGAAGAGGTGAAGGAAAGTGATGGGATGTAAAAGGAAGTGAGGATAGGTGAAAGGAAGTAAGGAGAGGTGAAAGGATGTAAGGGGAGGTTAAAGGAAGCGAGGGGATATGAAGGAAAGTGAGGGTAGGTGAAATGAAGTGAGGGGAGGTGAAAGGAACTGAGGGGTGGTGAATGAAAGAGAGGGGAGGTTAAAGGATGTGAGGGGAGGTGAAAGGAAGTAAGGGGAGGTGAAATGAAGTAAGGGGAGGTGAAAGGAACTGAAGGAAGGTGAAAGAAAATGAGGGGAGGTGAAAGGAAGTGAGGGGAGGTGAAAGGATGTGAGAGAATGTGAAAGGAAATGAGGGGAGATTAAAGGAAGTAAGGGGAGGTGAAAGGAAGGTGAGAGAATGTGAAAGGAAGTTAGGGAAGGTGAAAGAAAGAGAGGGGAGGTGAAAAGAAGTGAGGGGAGGTGAAAGGAAGTGAGGGGTGGCGAAAAGAAGTGAGGGGAGGTGAACGAAAGAGAGAGACTGTGAAAGGAAGTGAGGGATGGTGAAAGAAAGTAAGGGGAGGTGAAAGGAAATGAGGGGAGATGAAAAAATGAGGGGGAGGTTAAATGAAGTGAGGGGAGGTGAAAGAAAGTGAGAAGAGATGAAATGAAGTGAAGGGAGGTGAAAAGAAGTGAGAAGCATTGAAACGAAGTGGCAAGAGTTGAATTGAAGGTGCGAAGAGGAACCAGCAAGGGGAGGTGAAAGGAAGAAAGAGGAGGTGAAAGGAAGTAAGGGGAGGTAAAAGGTATTGAGAGAATGTGAAAGGAAATGAGGGGAGGTGAAAGGAAGTGAGGGGAGGTGAAAGAAAGCGAGGGGATATAAAAGAAAGTGAGGGTAGGTGAAATGAAGTGAGGGGAGGTGAAACGAATTGAGGGGTGGTGAAAGAAAGAGAGGGGAGGGTAAATAAAGTGAGAGGAGGTGAAAGGAAGTGAGGGGAGGTGAAATGAAGTAAGGGGAGGTGAAAGGAACTGAAGGGAGATGAAAGGAAGTGAGGGGAGGTGAAAAGAAATGAGGGGAGGCGAAAGGATGTGAGGGGAGGTGAATGGAAGTGAGGGTATGTTAAAAGAAGTAAGGGGAGGTAAAAGTAAGTGAGGAGAGTTGAAAGAAAGTGAGAGAATGTGAAAGGTTGGTTGGGTTGTGTTGGGTTGGGTTTGGTTGTGTTGGGTCTGGTTGGGTTGGGTTGGGTTGGGTTGGTTTGGGTTGGGTTGGGTTGGGTTGGTTTGGGTTGGGTTGGGTTAAGTGAGGGGTGGTGAATGAAAGTGATGTGATGATAAAGGAAGTAAGGGGTGGTATAAGGATGTGAGAGAAGGTAAAATCAAGTGAGGGGAGTTGAAAGAAAGAAAGAGAATATCATAGGTTGGTTGGGTTGGGTTGGGATGGGATGGGTTGTGTTGGGTTGGATTGGGTTGGGTTGGGTTGGGTTGGGTGGGGTTCGGTTGGGTTAAGTTTGGTTGGGTTGGGTAGGTTTGGGTTTGGTTAAGTTGGGTTGGGTTGGGTTAAGTGAGAGGAGGTGAATGGAAGTGAGGGGATGTTAAAAGAAATAAGGGGAGGTGAAAAAAAGTGAGAGGAGATGAAAGAAAGTGAGGGGAGAAGAAAGGAAGTAAGTGGAAGTGAATGGAAGTGAGGAAAGGTGAAAGGAAGTTTAGGAGGTGAAAGAAGTTGAGGGAAGGTGAATGGAAGTGAGGAAAGGTGAAAGGAAGTGAGGGTAGGTGAAAATAAGTGAGGGGGGTTGAAAGGAATTAGGAGTAGGTGAAACGAAGTGAGGAGAGTTAAAAGAAAATGAGGGAAGGTGAAAGGAAGTGAGGGAAGGTGAATGGAAGTGAGGAAAGGTGAAAGGAAGTGAAGGGAGGTGAAAGATAGTTAGGGGAGGTAAAAGGAAATAAGGGGAGGTAAAAGGATGTGAAAGAATGTGAAAGGCAGCGAAGGAAGGTGAAAGAAAGTGAGTGGAGGTGATAGGAAGTGAGGGGAGGTGAATGGAAGTGAGGGGAGGCAAAAGGAATTGAGGGGAGGTGAATGACAGTGAGGGGAAGTAAAAGGAAGTAAGGGGTGGTGAAAGGAAGTGAGGGGAGGTGATAGGAAACGAGTAGAGATGAAAGAAAGTGAGGGGAGGTGAAAGGAAGAGAGGGGTGGTGAAAGGAAGCGAGGGGAGGTGAAAGGAAGTGAGGGGAGGCGAAAGGAAATGAGGGGAGATGAAAGGAAGTGAGAGAATGTGAATGAAAGTGAGGGAAGGTGGAAGAAAGTAATGGGAGGTGAAAGGTAGTGAGGGGAAGTGAAATAAAATGATGGGAGGAATAAGGAAGTGAGGGGAGGTAAATGAAAGAGAGAGAATGTGAAAGGAAGACAGGGAAGGTGAAAGAAAGTGACGGGAGGTGAAAGGAAGTAAGGGGAATTGAAAGGAAGTAAGAGGAGGTGAAAGGAAGTTAGGGGAAGTAGAGGAAGTGAGAGAATGTGAAAGGAAGCGAGTAGAGATAAAAGAAAGTGAGGGTAGGTTAAATGAAATTAGGGGAGGTGAAAGGAACTGAGTGGTGGTGAATGAAATAGAGGGGTGGTGAAGGGAAGTGAGGGGTGATGAAGGGAAGTGAGGGGAGTTGAAATAAAGTAAGGGGAGGTGAAACGAACTGAGGGGAGTTGAAAGGAAGTGAGGGGAGGTGAAAGAAAGTGAGAGAATGTGAAAGGTTGGTTGGGTTGGGTTGGGTTTGGTTGGGTTGGGTAGGGTTGGGATGGGTTGGGTTAAGTTGGGTTGGGTTGGGTTGTTTTGTGTTGGTTTGGGTTGGGTTGGGTTGGTTAGGTTTGGGTTGGGTTGGTTTGGGTTGTGTTGGGTTGGTTTGGGTTGGGTTAAGTGAGGGGAGGTGAATGGAAGTGAGAGGATGTTAAAAGAAGTAAGGGGATGTGAAAGAAAGTGTGAGGATGTGAAAAAAAGTGAGGGGAAGAGAAAGGAAGTAAGTGGAAGTGAATGGAAGATAGGAAAGGTGAATGGAAGTGACAGGAGGTGAAAGAAGTTGAGGGAATGTGTATGGAAGTGAGGGTAGGTGAAAGGATGTGAGGTGATGTGAAAGAGAGAGAGGGGAGGTAAAAGGAAGTGAGATGAGGCAAAAAGAAGTGAGGGGAGTTGAAAGGAAGCGAGGGGAGATGCAAGAATGTGAGGGGAGGTGAAATGAATTGAAAGAAGGTGAAAGGAAGTGAGTGGAGGTGAAAGGAAGAGAGGAAAAGTGATGGGAGGTGAGGGGGATCGATGGGAGCTGAGGGGAAGCAAGGGAAAGTAAACAGACGTGAGAAGAGGTGAAAGAAAGTGAGGGGATGTAAAAGAAAGTGAGGAAAGTTGAAAGGAAGTAAGGAGAGGTGAAAGGAATTGAGGGAAGGTATATGTAAGAGAGGGAAGGTGAATGAAAGTGAGGAAAGAAGAAATGAATAGAAGGGAGGTGAAAGATAATGAGGGGAGTTAAAAGGAAATAAGGGGAGGTAATAGGAAATGAAAGATTGTGAAAGGAAACGGGGGAAGGTGAAAGAAAATGAGGGGAGGTGAAAGGAAGTCAGGGAAGGTGAAAGAAAGTGAGGGGAGGAGAAAGGAAGTGGGTGGATGTGAAATGAAATAAGGGGAGGTGAAAGAAAGAGAGGGGAGGTGAAAGGAAGTGAGAGTAGGTGAAAGGAAGTAAGGAGATCGCTCTGCCTCACCTCTATCTCTTTTCCTCCTCTCCTTTTACCTCCACTCACTTCATTTCACCTCCCCTCCCTTTCTTGCATCTCCCCTCGCTTCCTTTCAACTCCCCTCACTTCTTTTCGCCTCTCCTCACTTCCTTTTACCTCCCCTCTCTCTTTCACATCATCTCACTTCCTTTCACCTACCCTCAATTCCATTCACAGTCCCTCAACTTCTTTCACCTCCTGTCTTTTCCTTTCATCTTTCCTGAACTCCATTCACTTCCACTTACTTCCTTTCTCCTCCCCTCACATTTTTTTATCTCCTCTCACATCCTTTTACCTCCATATACTTCCTTTAATATCCCCTCACTTCCATTCACCTCCCCTCACTTAACCCAAACCAACACAACACAACCCAAACCAACCCAACCCAACCCAACCCTAACCAACCCAACCCAAACCAAACCAACCCAACCCAACCCTATCCAACCCAACCCATCCAAACCCAACCCAACCCAACTCAACCAACCTTTCACATTCTCTTACTTTCTTTCAACTCTCCTCACTTGCTTTTACCTCACCTTACTTCCTTTAACATCCTCTCCCTTCCATTCACCTCCCCTCACATCCTTTCGACTCCCCTCACTTCCTTTCACCTCTTCTCACTTCCTTTTACCACCCCTCAGTTCCTTTCATCTCCCCTCACTTCATTTCACCTACCTTCACTTTCTTTCATCTCTTCTCGCTTCCTTTCACATTCTCCTACTTCATTTTACCTCCCCTTACTTCCTTTCACCTCCTCTTACTTCCTTTCAACTCTCCTCATTTCCATTTGCCTCCCCTCACTTCTTTTCAACTCCCCTCACTTCCTTTCACCTCCCCTCCCTTTCTTTGACCTTCCCTCACTTCCTTTCACATTCTCTCACTTACTTTCACATCCCCTTATCTCCTTTCGTCTCCCCTCACTTCCTTTCACCTCCCCTCACTTCATTTCACCTTCATTCACTTTATTTCCTCTTTCCTCACTTCCTTTCACCTCCCCTAACTTCCTTTAACATCCCCTCACTTTCTTTCACCTCCCCTTACTTCATTTCATCACCCCTCACTTCCTTTCACCTCCCCTCATTTCCTTTCACCTCCCCTCATTTCCTTTCACCTCCCCTCGCTTCCTCTTACCTCCCCTATCTTCCTTTCGCCTCCCCTCACTTCCTTTCACCTCCCCTCACTTCATTTCAACTCCCCTCATTTTCTTTCACCTCCCCTCGTTTCCTTTCCCCTCCCCTCACTTCCTTTCACCACCCCTTACTTTCTTTCACCTCTTTCTCACTTCCATTCACCTCTTCTTACTTTCATTAACATCCCCTCACTTCAATTCAACTCCCCTCAATTCCTATCACCTCCCTTCACTTCCTTTCACCTTTCCTCACTTCCATTCACCTTCCCTCACTTCCTTTCACATTCCCTCACTTCCTTTCACCTACTCCTAATTCCTTTAAACCCCCCTCAATTCTTTTCACCGACCCTCACTTCCTTTCACCTTTCTTTACTTCCTTTTACATTCCCTCATTTTCTTTCACCTATCTCACTTCTATTTACTTTCCCTCACTTTTCCTCAGCTCTTATCGCTTCCCCTTATCTCCCATCACTTTTCCTCTCTTCCTTTCACCTCCACTCACTTCCTTTCACCTCCCCTCACTTTATTTCAACACCCTTCACTTTATTTCATGTCCCATCGCTTCCTTTCACCTCACCTCACTTCCTTTCACCTCCCCTCACTTTTCTTTCACCTTCCCTCACTTCCTTACAAATTCTCCCAGTTCCTTTTACCTCCCCTCACTTCTTTTCACCTCCCCTCACTTCTTTTCACTTCCCCTCACTTCCTTTCACCTCCTCTCTCTCTCTTCCACCTCCCCTCACTTCCTTTCATCTCCCCTCACTTTATTCCGCCTCCCCTCACTTTCTTTCATCTCCCCTCGCTTCATTTCATCCACCCTCACTTCCCTTCACCTCCCCTCACTTTCTTTCAACTTCCCTGATTTCTTTTCACATTCTCTCTCTTTCATTCACCTCCCCTCATTTCCTTTCGCCTCCCCTCATTTCCTTTCACCTCCCCTCTCTTTCTTTCACCACCTCTCAGTTCCTTTCACCTCCCCTCACTTCATTTCACATACCCTCACTTTCTTTCATCTCCCCTCGCTTCCTTTTACCTCCCCTCACTTCCTTTCACCTCCCCTCACTTCCATTCACATTCTCTCACTTCCTTTTACCTCCCCTTACTTCCATTCACCTCCTCTTATTTCCTTTCACCTCCCCTCTCTTCTTTTCTCATCCCCTCACTTCCTTTCACATACCCTCACTTCCTTTCACCTCCCCTCTCTTTCTTTCACATTCCCTTACTTCCTTTCACCTCCCCTCATTTCCTTTCATTTCCCCTCACTTCATATAACCTTCCCTCACTTTCTTTCATCTCCCCTCACTTCCTTTAACATCCCCTCACTTCCTTTAACCTCCCCTCAATTCCTTCTACCTCCCCTCGTATCCTTTCACCTCCCTTCACTTCCTTTCACCTTCCCTTAGTTCCTTTCACCTCCCCTCACTTCCTTTTACCTCCCCTTACTTTCTTTAACATCACCTCACTTCCTTTAACCTCCCCTCACTTCCTTTCACCTCCCCTCACTTTCTTTCACCTTCCCCTGCTTCCTTTCACATTCTTTCATTTCCTATTACCTCCCCTTATTTCCTTTTACCTCCCCTCAATATCTTTCACCTCCCTTCTATTCCTTTCATCTTTCCTCACTTCCATTCACCTTCCCTCACCTACTTACACCGTCCCTCACTTCCTTTCACCTCTCCTTACTTACTTTCACCTACTACTACTTCCTTTCACCGCCCTCATTTCCTTTCAACTCCACTCACTTCCTTTCACCTCACCTTACTTCATATCACCTCCCCTCACTTTCTTGCAACTCCCCTCGCTTCCTTTCAACTCCCCTCACTTCTTTTCGCCTCCCCTCACTTCCTTTCAACTCTCCTCTCTCTCTTTCACATCACCTCACATCCTTTCACCTACCCTCACTTCCATTCACATTCCCTCAACTTCTTTCACCTCCTGTCACTTCCTTTCACCTTTCCTCACTTCCATTCACTTCCACTTACTTCCTTTCTCCTCCTATTACTTTTTTCACCTCCTCTCATTTCCTTTCACCTCTTCTTACTTCCTTTAACATCCCCTCACTTACATTTTTCTCCTCTCACTTAATTCAACCCAGCCCAACACAACCCAAACCAACACAACCCAACCCAACCCTTACCAACCCAACCCAACCCAAACCAACCCAAACCAACCCATCCCAACCCATCCCAAACCAACCCAACCCAACCAAACACAACCCAACGAAACCCAACCCAACCCAACCAACCTTTCACATTCTCTCACTTTCTTTCAACTCTCCTCACCTACTTTTACTTCCTCTTACTTCCTTTAACATCCCTTCACTTCCATTCACCTCCCCTCACATCCTTTCGCCTCCCCTCACTTCCTTTCACCTCCCCTCACTTTCTTTCACCTCCCCTCAGTTCGTTTCACCTCCCCTTACTTCATTTCACCTCCCCTCACTTCCTTTCACCTCCCCTCACTTCCTTTCACCTCCCCTCTCTTTCTTTCACCACCCCTCAGTTCCTTTCACCTCCCCTCACTTCATTTCACCTACCCTCACTTTCTTTCATCTCTTCTCGCTTCCTTTCACCACCCCTCACTTCCTTTCACCTCCCCTCACTTCCTTTCACATTCTCTCACTTTCTTTTACCTCCCCTTACTTTTTTTCACCTCCTCTTACTTCCTTTCAACTCCCCTCACTTCCTTTCACCTCCCCTCACTTTCTTTCACCTTCCCTTACTTCCTTTCACATTCTCTTTCTTTCATTCACCTCCCCTTAGTTCCTTTCGCCTCCCCTCACTTCCTTTCATTTCTCCTCACTTCCTTTTATCTACCCGCCCTTTCTTTCACCTTCCCTCACTTATTTTCACATTCTCTCACTCCCTTTCACCTCCCCTTACTTCCTTACACGTCCCCTCACTTCCTTTCACCTCCCCTTACATCCTTTCACGTCCCCTCACTTCCTTTCTCCTCCCCTCGCTTCATTTCACCTTCCCTCACTTTATTTCACCTCCACTCACCTCACTCACGGGCGAAGGCGGTCGGGTTCTGGCAGGAAAGGGCGAGGTCGCCGAGGGCGGGCTGTGTCGTGCGGGGGCAGGCCGAGGCGGACGAAGGCGTGCATCGGCGGGCGGGGGCGTGCAGGGGCGGGCTTGAGCAGGCGGGGGTATGCGGGGCAAAGGGAAGCTGGCGGAAGCAGGCGGAGGCGGGCGGGGGCGGGCGGTGCCGGACGGGACGGGTCTGCGGGGGCGTGCGTACGGAAGGGGGCGGGCTTGGGCGGACGCGGGCGGGCGGTGGGGGGGCGGGGGCGGACGGGTTTAGGCGGAGGCGGACGGGGGTGGGCGGGGGCGGGAAGGGGCGGATGGGTGTAGGCGAGATCGGGAGGGGTTAGACGGGGGCGGGCGAAAGCGGGCGGGCGAGGGAGGACGGGAGCGGGCGGGGGCGGGCAGGGGCGGACGGGTGTAGGTGTGGGCGAGCGGGGGCGGACGGGGGCGGGCGTGGGCGAGCCGGGGCGGGAGGTGGAGGGCGGGGTGGGCCGGGCCGGGCGGGGGTGAGCGAGGGCGGGCGGGGGCGGCGGGGCGGGCGGGGGTGGGCGGAAACGGGCGGGTACGGACGGGGGCGAGCAGAGGCAGGCTAGGTCAAACGTGGGAAGGCGGGGGCACGCAGGGCAGGCTGGGGCGGGCGTGGGCAGGCGGGGGCAATCGGGGGCAAGCGGAGGGCAGGCAGGGGTGGGCGAGGGCTATCTGTGGCGGGAGGGGGGTGGCGGGGATGGGCAGGGGCGAGAGGTGTCTGGCGGAAGCAGGCGGTGGCGGGCGGGGGCGGGCGGGGCAAACGGGGGCGGGCGTGGGCGGATGGGAGCATGCGGGAGCGGGCGGGGTCGAGCAGGGGCGGATAGGTGTAGGCGGGGGCGGGTGGGGGCGGACGGTGGCGGACGGGGGCGGCCGGGGTTAGGCGGGGGGCAGGCGGGGACTCTTTTTTATCGGTCTATCTTGACGATCAAACTCCTTCATTCTTCTTTCTCGCCTTTTCTCACGAGTTATTAGTCTTCCTTGAAAATCAAACTCTTTCTTTCTCCTTCCTCGCGTTTTCTCTCGTGTTATCGGTCATTCATGGCGATCAAACGTAATTATCCTTCTTTCTCCTGATTTCTCTTTGTTTAATCGTTCTATCTTTACGATCAAACTCCTTCATTCTTCTTTCTCCCATTTTCTCCCGTGTTTTTGGTCTGCCATGGAAACAAACTAGTTCTTTCTTCTTTCTCGCGTTTTCTCCCGTTTTTATCGGACTTCCTTGGCGATCAAACCCAATTATCCTTCTTTCTCCCGTTTTCTCTAGTTTATCGGTATTTTCTTGTCAATCAAACTCCTTCATTCTTCTTTCTCGAGTTTTCTCAAGTGTTATTGGTCTTCCATGGAAATAAAACTCGTTCTTTCTTCTTTCTCGCGTTTTCTCCCGTATTATGGTCTTCCTTGGTGATCAAATTCAATTATCCAATTTTCTCCCTTTTTCTCTGGTTTTATCGGTGTTTGTTGGCGATCAAACTCAATCATTCTTCTTTCTAGCGTTTTCCACCGTGTTATTGGTCTTCCTTGGAAATCAAACTTGTTCTTTCTTCTTTTTCGCGTGTTCTCCCGTATTATCGGTCTTCCTTTGCCATCAAACTCAATTATCCTTCTTTCTCCCGTTTTCTATGGTTTTATTGGTCCTTCTTGGCGATCAAACACAATTATCGTTCTTTCTGCCGATTTCTCTGGTTCTATCGGTATTTCTTGTAAATCAAACTCGTTCTTTCTTCTTTCTTTGTTTTTTTTTTCGTGTTTTCGGTCTTGCGTTGCGATCAAAATCGTTCATTCGCCTATTTCGCGTTTTCTCACGTGTCATCGGCCTTCCTTGGCAATAGAACTTAATTATTCAAGCGTGGGCAAACAAGGGCAGGCGGGGGGCAAGCGGAAGCGGGCGGAGGCAGGCGTGGGAGGCGTGGGCGGGCTGGGGAGGGCGGGGGGAGGGCGGGGGGAGGGCGGGGGAATGCGGGGGCGGGCAGGGGGCGGGTAGGGGCGGGCGGGGGGCGGCGTGGGCGGGCGGGGGCGGGCGGGAGCGTGCGAGGGCAGCAGGTGGCGGACGGGCACGGGCGGGCGGGGGCGTAAAGGGGCGGGCGGGGCAGGCGGGTGTAGGAAGGAGCAGGCGGGGGCAGGCGGGAGCAGGCGGTGGCAGGAAGGAGGAGGCGGGGAAGGCGGAGGCGGGGTGAGCGGGGGAGAGCGGGGGCTGGAGGGGGCGGGCTGGGGCTGGCGGAGGCTGGCAGTGGCGTGCGGTGGCGGGAAGTGGCGGGCGGTGGCTGGCGGTGGCGGGCAAAGGCGGGCAAAGGCGGGCGGGGTCTAGCGGGGGCAGGCGGGGCGTAGGCTGGGGCAGGGGGAAGCAGGCGGAGGCTGGCGGGGGGCGGGCGGGGGCGTGCGGGCGGGGGCGTGCGGGCGGGGGGGCGTGCGGGCGGAAGCGGGCGGGGGTAAGGCGGGGCTGGATGTGGCAGGTAGTGCGGGCTGGGGCGGGCGGTCTTGGGCGGACGCGAGCGGGCGTGGGTTGCGGGGGTGGGCAGGGGCGAACGGGTGTAGGCGGGGGCGGACGAGGTTTGGCGGGAGCGGGCGGGGGTGGACGGGGGCGGGGCGACAGCGGGCGGGCGAGGGAGTACGGGAGTGGGCGGGGGCGGGCAGGGGCGGACGGGTGTTGGCGGGGGCGAGCGGGGGGCAAACGGGGGGCGGTCGTGATCGGGCCGGGGCGGGAAGTGGCGGGCGGGGTGGGCCGGGCCGTTCGGGGGTTGGCGGGGGCGGGTGGGGGTGGGCGGTGGGTGGCTGGGGCGGGGCTGACGGGCGGGGGCGGGCCGAGGGCAGGCTGGGTCAAACGGGGGAAGGCGGGGTGAGCGCAGGGCAGGCGGGGGGCAGGCGGGGGCAGGCGGGGGCAGGCGGGGGCAGGCGGGGGCAGGCGGGTGCAGTCTGGGGCAGGCGGGGGAAGGCGGGGTCAGGCAGGGGCAGGCGTGGGCCGGCAGGGGCATGCGGGGGCAGGCGGAGGCAGGCAGGGCAGGCGGCGGCAGGCGGGGGCAGGCCTGGGCAGGCGGAGGCAGGCGGGGCCAGGCGGTTTCAGGCGGGGCTGGCTTGGGCATGCGGGGGTCTTTCTTCTTTTTCGCTTGTTCTCCCGTATTATCGGTCCTCCTTGGCCATCAAACTCAATTATACTTCTTTCTCCCGTTTTCTATGGTTTTATTGGTCCTTCTTGGCGATCAAACTCATTCATTCTTTTTTTCGCGTTTTCTACCGTAGTTTTGGTCTTCCTTGGAAATCCAACTCGTTCTTTCTTCTTTCTCGCGTTTTCTCCCGTATTATGGTCTTCCTTGGTGATCAATCTCGTTCTTTCTTCTTTCTCGCGTTTTCTCCCGTATTATCGGTCTTCCTTGGCCATCAAACTCAATTATCCTTCTTTCTCCCGTTTTCTATGGATTTATTGGTCTTTCTTGGCGATCAAACTCATTCTTTTTTTTTTCGCGTTTTCTACAGTATTATTGGTCTTCCTTGGAAATCCAACTCGTTCTTTCTTCTTTCGTTCGCTTTCTCCCATGTTTTTGGTCTTCCTTGGTGATCAATCTCGTTCATTCTCCTTTCTCGCGTTTTCTTTCGTGTCATCGGTCTTCCTTGGCGATCCTACACAATTATCGTTCTTTCTGCCGATTTCTCTGGTTCTATCAGTCTTTCTTGTAAATCAAACTCGTTCTTTCTTCTTTCTTTGGTTTTTTTTTCGTGTTTTCGGTCTTCCATTGCGATTAAAATCGTTCATTCACCTTTTTCGCGTTTTCTCACGTGTAATCGGCCTTCCTTGGCGATAGAACTCAATTATTCAGGCAGAAGCAAGCGTTGGCAGGCAAGGGCAGGCGGGGGCAGGTGGGGGCAGGCGAGAACAGGCGAAAGCGGGCGGAGGCGGGCGTGGGCGGGCGTGGGAGGGCGGGGGGCGAGCGGGGGCGGGCGGCACGGGGCGGGCGGGGGCGTAAAGGGGCGGGCGGGGCAGGCGGGTGTAGGAAAGAGCAGGAGGGGGCAGGCGGGAGCAGGCGGTGGCAGGAAGGGGGCAGGCGGGGAAGGCGGAGGCGGGGCGAGCGGGGGCGGGAGGGGTCGGGCGGGGGGGGCGGGGGCGGGCGTGGGCGGGCGTGGGCAAGCGGTGGCGGGGCAGTGGCGGGCGGGGCGGGCAAAGGCGGGCGGTGTCTGGCGGGGGAGGGCGGGCGGGAGCGAGCAGGGGCGGGCTGGGGCAGGCGGGCGAAGGCGGGGGCAGGGGGGAAGCAGGCGGAAGCAGGCGGAGGCAGGCGGAGGCTGGCGGGGGCGGGCGGGGGTGGGCGGGGGCGGGCGGGGGCGGTGCGGGCGGAAGCAGGCGGGGTAAGGCGGGTCTGGCTGTGGCAGGTAGGGAGGGCTGTGGCGAGCGGGCTTGGGCGGACGCGAGCGGGCGGGGTTTGCGGGGGCGGGCAGGGGCGAACGGGTGTAGGCGGGGGCGGACGAGGGCGGGCGGGGGCGGGCAGGGGCGGACGGGTGTAGGCGGGGGCGAGCGGGGGCGAAAGGGTCGGGCGTGTTTGTGGGCCGGGGCGGGGAGGTGGCGGGCGGGGTTGGCCGGGCCGGTCGGGGGTTGGCAGGGGCGGGTTGGGGTGGGCGGTGAGTGGCGGGGGCGGGGCGTTGACGGGCGGGTTCGGGCAGGGGTAGGCTGGGTCAAACGAAGGAAGGCGGGGGCAGGCGGGGGGCAGGCATGGCAGGCGGGGGCAGGCGGGGTTCAGGCGGGGGCAGGCGTGGGCAGGCGGAGGCAGGCGGGGGCAGGCGGGTTTCAGGCAGGGGCTGGCTAGGGCAGGCGGGGTCAGGCAGGGGCAGGTAGAGCTGGCAGGGGCACGTGGGGGCTATCGGGGGCAGATGGGGGCGGGCGGCGGAAGGCGAGGGCGGTCGGTGGTGGGCGGGGGAGGGCTTGGGTGGTCGAGGCGGGCTGTGGCGGGAGTGGGATGGCGGGGACTCTATTCTTTCCGTCTATCTTGACGATCAAACTCCTTAATTCTTCTTTCTCGCGTTTTCTCCCGTGTTATTGGTCTTCCTTGGAAATCAAACTCGTTCTTTCTTCTTTCTCGCGTTTTCTCCCGTATTATGGTCTTCCTTGGTGATCAAACTCAATTATCCTTCGTTCTCCCGTTTTCTATGGTTTTATCGTTCTTTTCTTGTAGATCAAAATCGTACTTTCTTCTTTCTCGCGTTTCCTCCCGTATTATCGGTCTTCCTTGGCGATCAAACTCAATTATCCATCTTTCTCCCCGTTTTATCTGTTATTATCGGAACTTCTTGTCAATCAAACACCTTCATTCTTCTTTCTCGCCTTTCTCTCCCGAGTTATTGGTCTTCCTTGGAAATCAAACTCTTTCTTTCTCCTTTCTCGCGTTTTCTCCCCGTGTTATCGGTCTTCCATGGCGATCAAACTAAATTGTCCTTCTTTCTTTCGTTTTCTCTCTGTTTATTCGGTCTATCTTTACTATCAAACTCCTTCATTCTTCTTTCTCCCGTTTTTTCCTGTGTTATTGGTCTTCCATTGAAACAAACTCGTTCTTTCTTGTTTTTCGCGTTTTCTCCCGTGTTATCGGTCTTCCCTCTGCGATCAAATTCAAGTATCCATCTTTCTCCCGATTTCTCTGGTTTTATCGGTCTTTGTTGGCGATCAAATTCAATCATTCTTCCTTCTAGCGTTTTCCCACCGTTTTATTGGTCTTCCTTGGAAATCAAACTCGTTCTTTCCTCTTTTTCGCGTGTTCTCCCGTATTATCGGTCTTCCCTTGGCCATCAAACTCAGATTATCCTTCTTTCTCCCGTTTTCTATGGTTTTATTGGTCCTTCTTGGCGATCAAACTCATTCATTCTTTTTTTCGCGTTTTCTACAGTACTATTGGTCTTCCTTGGAAATCCAACTCGTTCTTTCTTCTTTTGTTCGCTTTCTCCCATGTTTTTGGTCTTCCTTGGCGATCAATCTCGTTCATTCTCCTTTCTCGCCTTTTCTTCCGTTTCATCGGTCTTCCTTGGCCATCAAACTCAATTATCCTTCTTTCTCCCGTTTTCTATGGTTTTATTGGTCCTTCTTGGCAATCAACTCATTCATTCTTTTTTCGCGTTTTCTACAGTATTATTGGTCTTCCTTGTAAATCAAACTCGTTCTTTCTTCTTTCTTAGTTTTTTTTTTTTTCGTGTTTTCGGTCAACTCAATTATTCAGGCGGGGGGCAAGCGAGGTCAGGCAAGGGCAGGTGGGGGCAGGGTGGGGGCAGGCGAGGGCAGGCGGGGGGGGGGGGCGGAGGCGGGCGTGGGCGGGCGTGGGCGTGCGGGGGCGAGCGGGGGGCGGGCGGGGGTGGGCGAGGCCGGGCGGGAGGATGGCGGAGGCGGGCAGGGGGCGTGCGGGGGCGGGAGGGAGCGTGCGAGGGTAAGAGGGGGCGGGCGGGCACGGGCGGGCGGGAGCGTAAAGAGGCGGGGCGGGGCAGGCGGGGTTTGGGAAGGAGCAGGCGGGTGCAGGCGGGAGCAGGCGGTTGGCAGGAAGGGGAAGGCGGGGAAGGCGGAGGCGGGGGCGAGCGGGGTGCGAGAGGGGCGGGCAGGGCGGGCGGGGGCGGGCTTGGGCGGGCAAAGGAGAGCGGTGTCTGGCGGTGTAGGGCGGGCGGGGAGCGGGCAGGGGCGGGCTGGGGCAGGCGGGCGTAGGCGGGGGCAGGAGGAAGCAGGCGGAAGCAGGCGGAGGCAGGCAGAGGCCGGCGGGGGCGGGCGGGGAGCGGGCGCGGGGCGGGCGGGGCCGGCGGCGGGCGAGGGGCGTTGCGGGGCGGGGGTAGCGGGGGCGGACGGGTGTAGGCGGGGGCGAGCGGGGGGCAAACGGGGGCGGGCGAGATCGGGCCGGGGCGGGAGGGTGGCGGACGGGGTGGCCGGGCCGGTCGGGGGTTGGCGGGGCGGGTGGGGGGTGGGCGGTGGGTGGCGGGGGCGGGCGTTGACGGGCGCGGGCGGGCAGGGGCAGGCTGGGTCAACGACGGGGGAAGGCGGGGGAGCGCAGGGGCAGGCGGGGGGCAGGCGTGGGCAGGGCGGGGGCAGGCGGGGCAGTCTGGGGCAGGCGGGGGCAGGCGGGGGCAGGCAGGGGCAGGCGTTGGCCGGCAGGGTCAGGCGGGGGGGCAGGCGGGGGGCAGGCGGGGACGGGCAGGGGCGTGCTGGGGCTGGCGGGCGTAGGCGGGGGCAGGGGGGAAGCAGGCGGAAGCAGGCAGAGGGAGGCGGAGCAGGCGGGGGCGGGCGGGGGCGGGCGCGGGCGGGCGGGGCCGGGCGGGCGGGGGCGTTGCGGGCGGAAGCGGGCGGGGACAGGCGGTGCTGGCTGTGGCAGGTAGGGCGGGCTGGGGCGGGCGGGCTTGGGCGGACGCGAGCGGGGCGGGGGTTTGCGGGGGCGGACGGGTGTAGGCGGGGAGTAGGCGGGGTTTGACGGGGGCGGGCGAAAGGCGGGCGGGCGAGGTAGTACGGGAGCGGGCGGGGGCGGGCAGGGGCGGACGGGTGTAGGCGGGGGCGAGCGGGGGCAAACGGAGGCGGGCGTGATCGGGCCGGGGGGCGGGAGGTGGCGGGCGGGGTGGGCCGGGCCGGTCGGGGGTTGGCAGGGGCGGGTGGGGTTGGGCGGTGGGGGGCGGGGAACGGGCGTTGACGGGCGGGGGGCGGGGCAGGGGCAGGCTGGGTCAAACGGGGGAAGGCGGGGGAGCGCAGGGAAGGCGGGGGTAGGCGTGGGCAGGCGGGGGCAGGCGGGGCAGGCTGGGGGCAGGGGCGGGGGAAGGCGGGGGCAGGCAGGGGGCAGGCGTGGGCCGGCAGGGGCAGGCGGGGGCAGGCGGGGGCTGGCGGGGGCAGGCGTGGGCAGGCGGAGGCATGCGGGGGCAGGCGGGTTCAGGCGGCGCTGGCTAGGGCAGGCGGGGTCAGGCAGGGGCAAGGCAGAGCTGTCAGGGGCACGTGGGGGCGATCGGAGGCAGATGGGGCGGGCGGCGGAAGGCGAGGGCGGTCGGTGGTGGGCGGGGGATGGCTTGGGTGGTTCGAGGGGGGGCTGTGGCCGGAGTGGGATGGCGGGGGACTATATTCTATCCGTCTATCTTGACAATCAAACTCCTTAATTCTTCTTTCTCGCGTTTTCTCCCGTGTTATTGGTCTTCCTTGGAAATCAAACTCAATTATCTATATTTCTCCCGTTTTCTATGGATTTATTGGTCCTTCTTGGCGATTAAACTCATTAATTTTTTTTTCGCGTTTTCTACAGTATTATTGGTCTTTCTTGGAAATCCAACTCGTTCTTTCTTCTTTCGTTCGCTTCTCTCCCATGTTTTTGGTCTTCTTGGAAATCAAACTCGTTCTTTCTTCTTTTTCGCGTGTTCTCCCGTATTATCGGTCATCTTTGGCCATCAAACTCAATTATCCTTCTTTCTCCCGTTTTCTATGGATTTATTGGTCCTTCTTGGCGATAAAAATCATTCATTTATTTTTCGCGTTTTCTACAGTATTATTGGTCTTCCTTGGAAATCCAACTCGTTCTTTCTTCTTTCGTTCGCTTTCTCCCATGTTTTTGGTCTTCCCTTGGCGATCAATCTCGTTTCATTCTCCTTTCTCGCGTTTTCTTTCGTGTCATCGGTCTTCCTTGGCGATCAACCACAATTATCGTTCTTTTCTGCCGATTTCTCTGGTTCTATCGGTCTTTCTTGTAAATCAAACTCGTTCTTTCTTCTTTTTTTGTTTTTTTTTCGTGTTTTCGGTCTTCCATTGCGATCAAAATCGTTCATTCTCCTTTTTCGCGTTTTATCACGTGTAATCGGCCTTCCTTGAAGAAAGAACTCAATTATTCAGGCGGGGGCAAGCGGGGGCAGGCAAGGGCAGGCGGGGGCAGGTGGGGGCAGGCGAGAACAGGCGGGGGCGGGCGGAGGCGGGCGTGGGCGGGCGTGGGCGTGCGGGGGCAGGCAGGGGCAGGCTTGGGCCGGCAGTGGCAGGCGGAGGCAGGCGGGGGCAGGCGGGTTCAGGCGGGGCTGGCTAGGGGCAGGCGGGGTCAGGCAGGGGCAGGTAGAGCTGGCAGGGACACGTGGGGGCGATCGGGGGCAGATTGGGGTGGGCGGCGGAAGGCGAGGGCGGTCGGTGGTGGGCGGGGTAGGGCTTGGGTGGTCGAGGGGCGGGCTGTGGCGGGAGTGGGATGGCGGGGACTCTATTCTATCCGTCTATCTTGACGATCAAACTCCTTAATTCTTCTTTCTCGCGTTTTTCTCCCGTGTTATTCGTATTCCTTGGAAATCAAACTTGTTCTTTCTTCTTTCTCGCGTTTTCTCTCCGTTTTATGGTCTTCCTTGGTGATCAAACTCAATTATCCTTCGTTCTCCCGTTTTCTATGTTTTAATCATTCTTTCTTGTAGATCAAACTCCTTAATTTTTTTCTCGCGTTTTCTCCCGTGTAATTGGTCTTCCTTGGAAATCAAACTCGTTTTCTTTTTCTTTCTCGCGTATTCTCTCGTATTATCGGTCTTCCTTGCCGATCAAACTCAATTATCCATCTTTCTCCCGATTTCTCTGGTTTTATCGGTCTTTGTTGGCGATCAAACTCAATCATTCTTCCTTCTAGCGTTTTCCACCGTTTATATGGTCTTCCTTGGAAATCAAACTCGTTGGTTCTTCTTTTTCGCGTGTTCTCCCGTATTATCGGTCTTCCTTGGCCATCAAACTCAATATCATACTTTCTCCCGTTTTTCTATGGTTTTATTGGTCCTTCTTGGCGATCAAACTCATTCATTCTTTTTTTCGCGTTTTCTACAGTATTATTGGTCTTCCTTGGAAATCCAACTCGTTCTTTCTTCTTTCGTTCGATTTCTCCCATGTTTTTTGGTCTTCCTTGGCGATCAATCTCGTTCATTCTCCTTTCTCGCGTTTTCTTCCGTGTCATCGGTCTTCCTTGGCGATCAAACACAATTATCGTTCATTCGCCTATTTCGCGTTTTCTCACGTGTCATCGGCCTTACTTGGCGATAGAAACTCAATTATTCAGGCGGGGGCAAGTGGGGGCAAACAAGGGCAGGCGGGGGGCAAGCGGGGACAGGTGGAAGCAGGCGAGGGCAGGCGGAGGCGGGCGGAGGCGGGCGTAGGCGGGCGTGGGCGGGGCGTGAGCGGGCGTGGGCGGGAGGGGGGCGAGCGAGGGCGGGCTGAAGAGGGCGGGGGCGGGCGGGGGAATGCGGGGGGCGGGGAGGGGGGGCGGGCGTGGGCGGGCAGAGGCGGGCATAAGCGTGCGAGGGCAGAAGGGGGCGGGCAGGCACGGGGCGGGCGGGGGCGTAAAGGGGCGGGCGGGGCAGGCGGGTGTAGGAAGGAGCAGGCGGGGGCAGGCGGGAGCAGGCGGTGGCAGGAAGAAGGAGGCAGGGAAGGCGGAGGCGGGGCGAGCGGGGACGAGCGGGGGCGGGGCGGGGGCGGGCGGGGGCGGGCGGGTGGCGGGAAGTGGCGGGCGGGTGGCGGGCGGGGTCGGACAAAGGCGGGCGGTGTCTGGCGGGGGAAGGCGGGCGTAGGCGGGGGCAGGGGGAAGCAGGCGGAGGCAGGCGGGGGCGGGCGGAGCCGGGCGGGCGGGGGCGTGCGGGCGGGGGCGTGCGGGCGGAAGCGGGCGGGGTAAGGCGGGGCTGGCTGTGGCAGGTAGGGCGGGCTGGGGCGGGCGGGCTTGGGCGGACCGCGAGCGTGGCGGGGGTTGCGGGGGTGGGCAGTGGCGAACGGGTGTAGGCGGGGGCGGACGAGGGCGGGCGGGGGGCGGGCAGGGGGCGTGCGGGGTGTAGGGCGGGAGCGGGGCGGGGGAGGACGGGGGCGGGCGAAAGCGGGTGGGGCGAGGGAGTACGGGAGTGGGCGGGGGGCGGGGCAGGGGCGGAGCGTGTGTAGGCGAGGGCGAGCGGGGGCGAACGGGGGCGGGCGGTGATCGGGCCTGGCGGGGAGGTGGCGGGCGGGGTGGGCCAGGCAGGTCGGGGTGTTGACGGGGGCGGGTGGGGGGTGGGCGGTGGGTGGCAGGGGCGGGCGTTGACGGGCGGGGGCGGGCGAGGGCAGGCTTGGTCAAACGGGGGAAGGCGGGGGAGCGCAGGGCAGGCGGGGGCAGGCGGGGGGCAGGCTGGGGCAGGCGGGGGCAGGCGGGGGAAGGCTGGGCAGGCAGGGACAGGCAGGTGCAGGTAGAGCTGGCAGGGGCACGTGGGGGGCGATGGGGGGCAGATGGGGGCGGGCGGCGGAAGGCGAGGGCGGTCGGTGGTGGGCGGGGGAGGGCTTTGGGTGGTCGAGAGCGGGCTATGGCGGGAGTGGGATGGCGAAGACTCTATTCTTTCCGTCTATCTTGACGATCAAACTCCTTAATTCTTCTTTCTCGCGTTTTCTTCTGTTATTGGTCTTCTTTGAAAATCAAACTCGTTTCTTACTTCTTTCTCGCGTTTTCTCCCGTATTATGGTCTTCCTTGGTGATCAAACTCAATTACCTTCTTTCTCCCATTTTCTCTCTGTTTTATTGGTATATATTGACGATCAAACTCCTTCATTTTTTTTCTCGCGTTTTCTCCCGTGTTATTGGTCCTTCCTTGGAAATCAAAACTCGTTTTTTTCTTTCTCGCGTATTCTCCCGTATTATCGGTCTTCCTTGGCGATCAAACTCAATTATCCATCTTTCTCCCGTTTTCTCTGTTATTATCGGAACTTCTTGTCAATCAAACACCTTCATTCTTCTTTCTCGCCCTTTTCTCCCGAGTTATTGGTCTTCCTTGGGATTCAAACTCTTTCTTTCTCCTTTCTCCCGTTTTCTATGGTTTTATTGGTCCTTCTTGGCGATCAAAACTCCTTCATTCTTTTTTTCGCGTTTTCTACAGTATTATTGGTCTCCCTTGGAAATCAAACTCGTTCTTTCTTCTTTCGTTCGCTTTCTCCCATGTTTTTGGGTCTACCTTGGCTATGAATCTCGTTCATTTCTCCTTTCTCGCGTTTTCTCCCGTGTCATCGGTCTTCCTTGGAGATCAAACTCAATTATCGTTTCTTTCTGCCGATTTCACTGGTTCAATCGGTCTTTCTTGGAAATAAAACTCGTTCTTTCTTCTTTCTCGCGTTTTCCTCCGTATTATGGACCAATAATACTGTAGAAAACGCGAAAAAAAAATTAATGAGTTTAATCGCCAAGAAGGACCAATAAATCCATAGAAAACGGGGAGAAATATAGATAATTGAGTTTGATTTCCAAGGAAGACCAATAACACGGGAGAAAACGCGAGAAAGAAGAATTAAGGAGTTTGATTGTCAAGATAGACGGATAGAATATAGTCCCCCGCCATCCCACTCCGGCCACAGCCCCCCCTCGACCACCCAAGCCATCCCCCGCCCACCACCGACCGCCCTCGCCTTCCGCCGCCCGCCCCATCTGCCTCCGATCGCCCCCACGTGCCCCTGACAGCTCTGCCTGCCCCTGCCTGACCCCGCCTGCCCTAGCCAGCGCCACCTGAACCCGCAAGCCCCCGCCTGCCTCCGCCTGCCCACGCCTGCCCCCGGCAGCCCCCGCCTGCCCACGCCTGCCCCTGCCGGCCCCACGCCTGCCCCTGCCTGCCCCCGCCTTCCCCCGCCTGCCCCAGCCTGCCCCGCCTGCCCCCCGCCTGCCCACGCCTACCCCCGCCTTCCCTGCGCTCCCCCCGCCTTCCCCCGTTTGACCCAGCCTGCCCCTGCCCGCCCCCGCCCGTCAACGCCCGCTCCCGCCCCCCACCGCCCAACCCCAACCCGCCCCTGCCAACCCCCGACCGGCCCGGCCCATCCCGCCCGCCAACCTCCCGCCCCGGCCCGATCACGCCCGCCTCCGTTTGCCCCGCTCGCCCCCGCCTACACCCGTCCGCCCCTGCCCGCCCCCGCCCGCTCCCGTACTACCTCGCCGCCCGCTTTTCGCCCGCCCCCGTCAAACCCCGCCTACTCCCGCCTACACCCGTCCCGCCCCCCGCAACCCACCGCTCGCTCGCCCCCGCCCGCCCACCCGCCCGCCTCCGCCCGCCCCCGCCTGCCCTCGCCTGCCCCCACCTGCCCCCGCCTGCCCTTGCCTGCCCCCCGCTTTCCCCCGCCTGAATAATGGAGTTGTATCGCCAAGGAAGGCCGATGACACGTGAGAAAACGCGAAAAAGGAGAATGAACGATTTTGATCGCAATGGAAGACCGAAAACACGAAAAAAAAACAAAGAAAGAACGAAGAACGAGTTGATTTACAAGAAAGACCGATAGAACCAGAGAAATCGGCAGAAAGAACGATAAATGTGTTTGATCGCCTAGGAAGACCGATGACACGGAAGAAAACGCGATAAAGGAGAATGAACGAGATTGATCGCCAAGGAAGACCAAAAACATGGGAGAAAGCGAACGAAAGAAGAAAGAACGAGTTGGATTTCCAAGGAAGAACAATAATACTGTAGAAAACGCGAAAAAAAGAATGAATGAGTTTGATCGCCAAGAAGGACCAATAAAACCATAGAAAACGGGAGAAAGAAGGATAATTGAGTTTGATGGCCAAGGAAGACCGATAATACGGGAGAATAAGCGAAAAAGAAGAAAGAAAGTGTTTGATTTCAAAGGAAGACCAATAAAACGGTGGAAAAAGCTAGAAGGAAGAATGATTGAGTTTGATCGCCAACAAAGACCGATAAAACCAGAGAAATCGGGAGAAAGATGGATAATTGAATTTGATCGCAGAGGAAGACCGATAACACGGGAGAAAATGCGTGAAAGAAGAAGGAACGAGTTTGATTTCCAAGAAGGACCAATAACACGGGAGAATACGCGTAAAAGAAGAATGAAGGAGTTTTGATCACCAAGAAAGACCAATAAAACCCTGAAAAACTGGAGAACGAAGGATTATTGAGTTTGATCACCAAGGAAGACCATAATACGGGAGAAAACGCGAGAAAGAAGAAAGAACGAGTTTTATTTCCAAGAAAGACCGATTGAACCAGTGAAATCGGCAGAAAGAACGATAATTGAGTTTGATCTCCAAGGAAGACCGATGACACGGGAGAAAACGCGAGAAAGGAGAATGAACGAGATTCATAGCCAAGGTAGACCAAAAACATGGGAGAAAGCGAACGAAAGAAGAAAGAACGAGTTTGATTTCCAAGGGAGGACCAATAATACTGTAGAAAACGCGAAAAAAAGAATGAAGGAGTTTGATCGCCAAGAAGGACCAATAAAACCATAGAAAACGGGAGAAAGGAGAAAGAAGAGTTTGAATCCCAAGGAAGACCAATAACTCGGGAGAAAAGGCGAGAAAGAAGAATGAAGGTGTTTGATTGACAAGAAGTTCCGATAATAACAGAGAAAACGGGAGAAAGATGGATAATTGAGTTTGATCGCCAAGGAAGACCGATAATACGGGAGAATACGCGAGAAAGAAAAAAAACGAGTTTGATTTCCAAGGAAGACCAATAACACGGGGAAGAAAACGCGAGAAAAAAAATGAAGGAGTTTGATCGTCAATATATACCAATTAAAACAGAGAGAAAATAGGAGAAAGAAGGTAATTGAGTTTGATCACCAAGGAAGACCATAATACGGGAGAAAAACGCGAGAAAGAAGTAAGAACGAGTTTGATTTTCAAAGAAGACCAATAACACAGAAGAAAACGCGAGAAAGAAGAATTAAGGAGTTTGATCGTCAAGATAGACGGAAAGAATAGAGTCTTCGCCATCCCACTCCCGCCATAGCCCGCCCTCTGACCACCCCAAGCCCTCCCCCGCCCACCACCGACCCGCCCTCGCCTTCCGCCGCCCGCCCCCATCTGCCCCCCATCGCCCCCACGTGCCGCTGCCCAGCTCTACCTGCACCTGCCTGCCCCTGCCTGCCCCTGCCTTCCCCCGCCTGCCCCGCCCTGCCTCAGCCTGCCCCCCGCCTGCCCCCGCCTGCCCCCGCCTGCCCTGCGCTCCCCCGCCTTCCCCCGTTTGACCCAGCCTGCCCTCGCCCGCCCCCCGCCCGTCAACGCCCGCCCCTGCCACCCACCGCCCACCCCCACCCGCCCCCGTCAACCCCCGACCTGCCTGGCCCACCCCGCCCGCCACCTCCCGCCCAGGCCCGATCACGCCCGCCCCCGTTCGCCCCCGCTCGCCCTCGCCTACACACGTCCGCCCCTGCCCGCCCCCGCCCACTCCCGTACTCCCTCGCCCACCCCGCTTTCGCCCGCCCCCGTCCTCCCCCCGCCCGCTCCCGCTACACCCGCACGCCCCTGCCCGCCCCCCGCCCGCCCTCGTCTGCCCCCGCCCACACCCGTACCACTGCCCACCCCCGCAACCCCCGCCCGCTCGCGTCCGCCCCAAGCCCGCCCGCCCCAGCCCGCCCTACCTGCCACAAGCCAGCCCCGCCTTACCCCGCCCGCTTCCGCCCGCACGCCCCCGCCCGCACGCCCCCGCCCGCCCGGCCCCGCCCGCCCCCGCCTGCCTCCGCCTGCTTCCCCCTGCCCCGCCTACGCCCGCCTTCCCCCGCCAGACACCGCCCGCCTTTGCCCGACCCCGCCCGCCACCGCCCGCCACTTCCCGCCACCGCCAGCCCCCGCCCGCCCCCGCCCGCCCCCGCCCGCCCCCGCTCGTCCCCGCTCGCCCCGCCTCCGCCTTCCCTGCCTCCTCCTTCCTGCCACCGCCTGCTCCCGCCTGCCCCCGCCTGCTCCTTCCTACACCCGCCTGCCCCGCCCGCCCCTTTACGCCCCCGCCCGCCCGTGCCTGCCCGCCCCCTGCTGCCCTCGCACGCTTATGCCCGCCTCTGCCCGCCCACGCCCGCCCCCTCCCGCCCCCCGCATTCCCCCGCCCGCCCCCCGCCCTCTTCAGCACGCCCTCGCTCGCCCCCTCCCGCCCACGCCCGCTCACGGCCCGCCCACGCCCCGCCTACGCCCGCCTCCGCCCGCCTCCGCCTGCCCTCGCCTGCTTCCACCTGTCCCCCGCTTGCCCCCCGCTGCCCTTGTTTGCCCCCACTTGCCCCCGCCTGAATAATTGAGTTCTATCGCCAAGTAAGGCCGATGACACGTGAGAAAACGCGAAATAGGCGAATGAACGATAATTGTGTTTGATCGCCAAGGAAGACCGATGACACGGAAGAAAACGCGAGAAAGGAGAGATGAACGAGATTGATCGCCAAGGAAGACCAAAAACATGGGAGAAATCGAACGAAAGAAGAAAGAACGAGTTGGATTTCCAAGGAAGACCAATAATACTGTAGAAAACGCGAAAAAAAGAATGAATGAGTTTGATCGCCAAGAAGGACCAATAAAACCATAGAAAACGGGAGAAAGTATGATAATTGAGTTTGATGGCCAAGGAAGACCGATAATACGGGAGAACACGCGAAAAAGAAGAAACAACGAGTTTGATTTCCAAGGAAGACCAATAAAACGGTGGAAACGCTAGAAGGAAGAATGATTGAGTTTGATCGCCAACAAAGACCGATAAAAACCTGAGAAATCGGGAGAAAGATGGATAATTGAGTTTGATCGGCAAGGAAGACCGATAATACGAGAGAATACGCGAGAAAGAAAAAGAAAACGAGTTTGATTTCCAAGGAAGACCAACTACACGGGAGAAAACGCGAGAAAAAAATTAAGGAGTTTGATCTACAAGAAAGAATGATTAAAACATAGAAAACGGAGAACGAAGGATAATTGAGTTTGATCAACAAGGAAGACCATAAAACGGGAGAAAACGCGAGAAAGAAGAAAGAACAAGTTTGATTTCCAAGGAATACGAATAACACGGGAGAAAAACGCGAGAAAGAAGAATTAAGGAGTTTGATCGTCAAGATAGACGGATAGAATAGAGTCCCCGCCATCCCACTCCCGCCACAGCCCGCCCTCGACCACCAAGCCCTACCCCGCCCACCACCGACCGCCCTCGCCTTCCGCCGCCCGCCCCAATCTGCCCCCGATCGCCCCCACGTGTCCCCTGCCAGCTCTACCTGCCCCCTGCCTGACCCCGCCTGCCCTAGCCAGCCCCGCCTGAACCCGCCTGCCCCCGCCTGCCTCCGCCTGCCCAAGCCTGCCCCCCGCCTGCCCCCGCCTGCCCCTGCCGGCCCAAGCCTGCCCCTGCCTGCCCCCGCACGCCCACGTCCGCCCACGCCCGCCTCCGCCCGCCCCCAGCCTGTTCTCGCCTGCCCCCACCTGCCCCCGCCTGCCCCTTGCC